>JAVJIF010026549.1:0-70627 GCA_038442645.1 Agave tequilana
ACACCGAAGTGACCATGGACAACTCCTTTCCACTGTGCAGAGGAAAGGCGAATCTGTCCGTGAATACATTGAGCGGTTCAGAAATCTATCTTTGATGTGCCCAGCAGGGATGCCATTACCCATGCTCTTACAAACGCAGGCACAACTTCTTGGATCAGTAGAAGTCCGCATGGGGGCTGTCAAAGCCCATACTTGGAAGGAATTGGTCGAACAAGCTGAGATAGCCGAGAAGTCGGCTAAGAAGTTCGAGCCATCCACCCCTAGAAGCAAATGGGAGCGAACACAAGGGGCGTAGCAATCTCCCGCAGTCTTCCCCAAGCTAAAGGGAAGGAAATTATGTCCGTCGAGCTGACCGGGACATGCAGTCAAGGCCAAGAAGAGCGGCGTCAACAGCCAGAGCCCAAGTTTCCTCCAAACTTACTCCTTCAGAGATATCAGGTGGTCACGATATTCCATCTTCTCCACAAGGGAACAAAATGAGCTACCGGATGCTCGGCGTCCCAATGAGATAGGGCGCACAAACGACCCTAAATACTGCCTCTACCACAGGATGATCCACATCCTACTAACAAATGCTATGTTCTCAAGGATAGAATTCAAGCCTTGGTCGACGCCGAGTCCTCACACTGAAGACGGAACAGAGGAAAGTCACTGCCAATATGGTGACTCTTGAGTTCGGCACTGCCCAGAGGGTCACTGTTCCTGACGGACCTATCCAGCCCCGGCACCGCGGTTGAAGTCAAGCATCCTCCACACCATGACTCAATACAACAAGGGCCTCGTCCCTTTGACATTGGAGACAGGGAAGTTATGTGGATACACCCTGACCTCGTCCAGACGTACAGCGGACGTCGAAGGACTCCAGCAAAAAAGGCAAGTCCTGCAATGTCATCTCTGTCCTGCCAGATGATGGTAATCTTACTTTGGCTTCTCTCAGCGATTCAGAAGAAAGAAGCATGCCTGTACAGCGCAGGCAGATGCACTCAACAGACGGCACCCGGTCTGGAAAACCATACTTAGGCAGTATGACAAGTCTACTGACGAGATACAACAGCAAACGACGTCAGTACCAATGCCGACATCCGCTCTAGTCCTGACCAAAGGGAAGGAGAAGCCTAAGAAGTGCGGTTCGACCATATGTTGAAGAAACCGCCAGGCCAAGGGTTAGCCACGCCCTTTCGCTTTGATATATTGGCCCACTTAGCCAATATCCCCGGCTCGTATCACAATACACGAGCTCTTCGTCTCTCCAAGGACACAAGAGAGGCACTCAGAGATGCGCTGGCCACTCGGAGTCCTTTCTGACATGCATGCCCGAGGTTCCTGCGATGAGATGTGGCCTTCCTGCTCAGAGTGTCATCACGCGCAATCCAGGTGCCTGCTATTACCTTTACGGCGGAAGATATGCTTCTCAAAGACAACAAGCATGATCGGCCTCTGTACTATACCGGATATATCGGTTTAACATGCATTGAAAGAGTACAAGTCGATCCGGGGTCTGCACTCAGCATCCCCCAAAAGGCTCCTCTATTTCCTCGGCATACCATTGTACAGTTGTCCTCAACCACCACTACAATATATGGTTTCAACGCCGTGAGCAGCCATCCGCTTGGAAGATTCGGCTCCGCTGCAGAATCGGAAGCTTGAAGTCAGAAGTGACGTGCTATGTCAGTGATGCTGACACATCATATAACTTGCTGCTAGGAAGACCCTGGATCCATGCCAACTGGATCGTTCCTTCCACTCTCCACCAATGCTTCAAATATGTTGAAGATGATGCGACAGTACGAATGTCCTTCGCTGAAAGCAACCCTTCAAGGGGTGGAAAACTACTTCACCGACGACCTCCTGTATCAAGAGGCCGACGGAACGCCTGCAGAGCCATTGCCAGACGATGATGAAAGTGGCAATGAGGCGATTCAGAATCCGAAACAGGCATGCCAGCCATTTTGATTGGCGAACCAATTACAGCATGTTTCCTCAATGACCCCCAATGTAATATCCCTTCTGATGAAGAGGGTGAATGGGTAATTAATGATAGTATCTCTTTTGGTTATCCTGCGAGTATTGGGTCATTAAATCCATCATAGAGGCTCTCTGCACATGCCCGTACATGAGCCAAGTTCGGCTACTACATCTGTGGAGGTTTAGAAGGGGCCACGCTGGTAATCCCTCCATCCAAACAAGGTCAGTTGCCGATAATCTTCGTAGAACCCAGCCACGGGGACCTGCAGCTAGCTACAGATCAAGCTCGGACTCAGAAGCCCCACAGTTCTTCCATTATGCGCAACCGGCACGCCATATTATGGAGAAAATGGGATATGACTTGAAGCAGGCGCGCGCCTGAACTTCGGAAAAGGAAGACGCGGTCTGATGCGTAATGCTGTCCCGAAAGGGAAACCTGCAAGTTACTACGATAGTACACGCAGGGGGTTGGGTTATGTTACACCCACATCATCATTAACGGTCAAGTCAAAGACGATGAACCATTCCATCACAGTCGGACTCATCTGCCGAGTGGGACTCTGACATCAATAGGAGGAATGTTCAACGGCCTCACTATGAATATGACTTCAGGCAGTCAATTGGAACCTGCGGAAGCTGCTGATGAGGAACCTTGGGCCCGCAATTAGTCTCCATGAGAAAAGCGTTCGAGCTGCGCGAGCCACCTACCGAAGCAAAGGTGATCCAGGTCAACTTGGGTATCAGTAAGATCACCCCAAGCCTATTTTCATAGTGAAAGCTTATCACTTATCGAAAAGGAAGAATTGATAATACTCATAAAAGGGTATATAGATGTCTTCGCCTGGAGCTATGAAGACATGCCCGGACTTGATCCACAGGTCGCTATGCACCGTCTAAACATCAAGCCCGATGTTAAGCCAGTCAAGCAGCAACAACGTCGGTTCCGCCCAAACATCATGGAGGCTATTGAAGCCGAAGTTCATAACTCATTGCTTGTGGCTTCATCGAGAGGAACAACATCCAGATTGGGTGGCTAACATCGTCCCCGTCCTCAAAAAGAACGGGAAAATACGAATCTGCATCGATTATTGTGATCTCAATACGGCCTGTCCAAGATGAATTCCCACTACCGCCATCACTGATGTCATGATCGACAACACATGCGGGTTCGAAAGGATGTCTTTCATGGACGGCTTCTCAGGGTACAACCAGATCAAGATGTATCCTGATGACGAGAAGCATACTTCTTTCCGAACGCCATTGGGGTATACTGCTACACTGTAATGCCCTTCGGACTGAAGAACGCCGAGCAACCTACCAGCGGGCGATGAGCATGATCTTCCGCGACCATCTCCGAAAGACGGTGGAATGCTATGTTGACGACATTGCCGTCAAAAGCCGCAGCAAAGATGAACATCTTCGCGATCTGAGAACGATGTTCGACATAATGCGGGCTCATCTGCTGAAATGAACCCGACAAAATCCTTCTTGGGAGTGTCTAGTGGCAAGTTCCTTGGGTTTATTGTCACATCAAAAGGAATTCATCTTGACCCAGACAAAATCAAAGCCATCCAGGACATGCATCCACCAAGGAATCTCAAAGAGCTCCGAGGCTTGCAAGGCAGATTAGCCTACATCAGAAGATTCATAGCAAATCTTTCGGGCCGCTGCCAACCGTTCACGCCGTCTCATGAAAAGGGTACTGCCTTCATATGGGACCAAGCTTGTCAAGAAGCTTATGAAGACATTAAGAGGTATCTCACAAAACCGCCGGTCTTAGTGGCCCCTACATCAGGGAAACCATTCTTGCTTTATGTAAAAGCTCTGGACTATTCCCTCGGCCCCTCCTCGCTCAGAAGGATGACAATGGCCATGAGCAGGCCATTTATTATCTGAGCATGACTCTCATAGGAGCGGAATCTCGCTACAATCCTATTGAGAAGAGTGTTTAGCTCTCGTCTTCGCTGTCCAGAAGACACGACATTATTTGGTTGGCCAAACCATACATGTCATCTCCAGGGTGAACCCTTTACGTCTTCTCATGACGAAGCCAGGGTCGCTGAATTCAAGGTTGGCTAAATGGGCACTTCTGTTGTCTCAATACGACATGACCTTTACTCCTCAGAAAACGGTTTAAAGGCCAGGCCTTGCAGAGTTCTTAGCTGCTCATCACCAGTTCCAGAACATTCAAAACTTCACGAAGACATCCCTGATGAAGTCTTCGAGTCTAATGCAACCTCAGTAGAGGAAGTGTGGCAGATGTTCTTCGACGGAGCATCGCGGATGGGCCCCAAAGGGAAGATTATTGCCGGAGTGGGGTTGTGTTCATCTCCCACAGGATCATATCCTTCCCAGAGCATTCTCCTTGACAGAATCATGCTCTAATAATGTAGCGGAATACAATGCTCTGCTCATCGGTCTCCAGCTCGCCCAGGAATGGGGGTACGCTACCTCGAAGCTTACGGCGATTCAAGCTGGTCATCAGTCAAGTCAAAGGCGAATATGAAGTCCGCCATGAGGACTTGGTGCCTTATTATCATACACCATCGAATTGGCTAGCTTATTTGAAGGCTTCTACATCGGGCATGTGTCCCGATCTCAAAATACCAAGGCGGATGCTCTCGCTACATTAGCGACAACGCTAGCCTTACGGCCGACACCGAGTATCACCTCACAGTCGCAACCCGGCATCTCGTATGCTCCAAGCATATGCTAAGGATCCAAGAGGTCCATAATATCTCCGCGGATCTTGAGCCGAGGGATTGGCGCTTCCCTCTCATTGACTACGCTCTACACGGTCTGCTTCCAGACGATCCCAAGAAGCGGCGTCCATCAGACGAAGGTCGCTCCGTTTCTACTACGATCCCACTTTGAAGACACTCTACCGTCGTTCATATGACGGTGTCCTCCTCCGTTGTCTCTCTCATTCAGAGGCACAGGAAGTGCTTAAAGAAGCACATGATGGCATTTGCGGAGCTCACCAGCTGGGTCCAAAGCTTAAAGACAGGCTGCACAGACTTGGGTACTACTGGCCGACCATGATGGCCGATGCCACCCAATATGCACGAAGGTGTAAGGCGTGCCAGGTCCATGCAGACTTCATACACCAACCTTCGGAGTTGCTCCACCCTACTGTTGCTTCATGGCCATTTGAAGCATGGGGAATCGATGTCGTAGGGCCAATCAGTCCCTCTTCTGCAAGAGGTCACCGGTTTATCCTGGCAATAACCGATTACTTCTCAAAATGGGCAGAAGCCACACCGTTGGCCGAAGTTAAAACCTCCAATCTGATTAGCTTCATCAAACACCATGTCATCCATCGATTCGGTGTACCCAGACGGATCATCCATGACAATGGTCCCCATTCGTAAGCCAAGGGTTCTATCGTTTCTGCGATAAATACCGAATTCAGAATGTGGCTTCAACCGCCTACAATCCTGCCGCCAACGGCTTGGCAGAGGCATTTACAAGACGATCATCAAGCTGCTCAAGAAGTTCGTCTCCTCGAATAAGCGAGATTGGGACGAAAAAACTCGTAAATGCCTTTGGGCCTACCGGACTACGGTTCGGACACCGACAGGCAATACGCCTTTTTCCCTGGTATATGGGTGCGAAGCAGTTATCCCATTGGAAATCCAGGTGCCATCATTGCGGGTAGCCTTGACTACTAAGATGACATCAGAAGACAATGATCGCCTCCGTCTTCAAGAGCTCGAAGCCCTAGACGAGAAGCAGCTCCAAGCTCAGCAACACATTGAGCTATATCAGGCTCGATGTCAAAGCCTTCAATAAGAAGGTCAAGCAGAGAGTCTTCCAGAAAGGAGACCTGGTCTTAACCGTCAGACGACTGATGATCATGACGCACAAGACCAAAGGCAAATTTCAGCCTAAATGGGAAGGACCATTTGTAATAAAAACAGTCTATTCAAACGGGGCATACCGCCTTATGAATGCAGGTGGCGACCTACTCATAATGCCGATCAATGGCAAATTCTTGAAGAAGTATTATCCTTAATCGAGGATCCTTCTCTCGATCAAGTTAACATTACACCTCTGATCGAGATCCGCGCGTCCGAAATACGCACAAGAGAGCCTTTCTCTTCTTCCAAGCGAGACCATACGGCCATGAATCAACTGGGACCTGGCTGTGCACCAGTTGTCCTAAAAGGCAATCGAGGTTGTGCAGACATCAACCTGATAATCCGACATCCTTAACGATTAAGGATAGAGGAAAATGTTGGCCTCTAAGCCCAACATGAGTCCTCGACAACTCGTCATGCTGAGGGGAATAGCATGGCTAGCCCAACTCAAACGGTAGTTGGTAAAGGCATATCAAACCCGTTGATAGCTGGGGTTTGCTAAAATCCTAAGGGACCTGCTCCCATTTGATTCCCTCTCTAGAATCACCTACCAATTCTCATCCATAGAATGGTAGGACCACATATATTCCGCTGTTACGTTAACATTAACCTATGACAGCAGTCCCCCCATTTCTCCCCGTGAGATGAGACCTCCAAAATTACCTACCAATTCTCATCCATAGAATGGTAGGGCCACATATATCCCACTGTTATGTTAACATTAAATCTATGATAGTGGTTCCCTCGTGAAAACGAGACCTCTTCACCTATTTTGAAGCTTGGTGGCTTCTTAACCAGTTATGTCATTGCGACCTCTGACTGGCAGATAGCCAAGTCTCATCTACCATTGAGCTTAGTGGCGTCTCAATTGGTTATGTCATTGCGACCTCTGAACCAGCAGACATCTAAGTCTCAATCTTGAGACCTGTTGACATTTACAAAAGACAAGTCTTGATACTTGTTGACATCTACAAAAGACAAGTATCACCTATTTTGAAGCTTGGTGGCTTCTCAACCAGTTATGTCATTGCGACCTCTGAACTGGCAGATAGCCAAGTCTCATCTACCATTGAGCTTAGTGGCGTCTCAATTGGTTATGTCATTGCGACCTCTGAACCAGCAGACATCTAAGTCTCAATCTTGAGCCCTGTTGACATTTACAAAAGACAGGTCTCAATACTTGTTGACATCTACAAAGACAAGTATCACCTATTTTGAAGCTTGGTGGCTTCTCAACCAGTTATGTCATTGCGACCTCTGAACTGGCAGATAGCCAAGTCTCATCTACCATTGAGCTTAGTGGCGTCTCAATTGGTTACGTCATTGCGACCTCTGAACCAGCAGACAGCTAAGTCTCAATCTCGATGCTTGCTGACATTTACAAAAGGCAAGTATCTCCCCTTTTAGCCCCGCAAAGGGCTGACCTCGAGAATGGCGACGTCCCATTCGGTTATGTCATTGCGACCTCTGAACCACAGACAGCCATGCCTCATTATCCAAACAAACAAATACGACAAAAGAAAGAATTTTTATTAAATTCCAAAACGATGGATACATGGAGGAGCCTATAGGCGTACATGATAAGATCGGATCCGATCTCCGAGCGAAGCCAGCCTCGTCCTCCTGTCATCAGCAGCCTGGGCCAGTGCCTATGATCTCAGCTCAGCCTCATTGAAATCCACCGCTTGAGCCAGACGAGCTTCAACCTCCGCCAAAGTCGCCCTCTGTGACGACTTCTGCCGCGCCAGTTCCTCACTCCGAGCCCTGAGCTGCTCAAGCCGCGCAGACTCTTCATGACGCATCTGTGTAGCGTTGGATAAGAGGAGATTTGCCTTCCGGATCATCTCTTCGGCCCTCTTAACCTTATCTTCGGCATCAAGAAGAGCACTGGTGGAAGCATCAATTGCACTCCCAACCTCTGCTTGCTCTGTCTCCAAGGACTTCAAGTCAGAGGAGATAGCCTCAGCAGCCTCTTGAGCGGCGAGCTGAGCCTCGCGCCTTTGGGCAACAAGACGTGTGAGCCGTTCATCAGCCAGAGACGCTGCGTCTGAACGATGGATATGGCGCCATTCCTCCACGTCCTTCTCAAGGTCATCTACCAGGAGCTCTAGAGCAGCAGCTTGATGGTACCCCTCAAAGTCCCGGATACACTCAATGCCACGGGAGAGGACCATCTTCAGCTTCGAGAATGGCACAGGCGAGCCCTTCAAGACTAGACCGATAGTCTGCTCCAAACTGTTATAGAAGCTGTCAACCAGATTACCGATGAAGTCATTCTCAGCTTCATCAACCCTTGAGACAACCTCGGAGCAATCTACCAACCCAGTCGACACCGCCGCAGAAGAAGAAGCGGGAACATCGACAGCAGCAGGGCAAGCCAAAGGTGACCTCGGCGGAGTCCTCAGCGACACTAGCACGCCAGCCACCGCGGAGGTAGGACTGGCAACCACCTCCTGAGCAGCAGGCTCGACAATCAAAGTCGGGGAACTAGGGTCCACGATCACCCTCAGCCCCGCACTGGGCAAAATTGCCGGCACCTCACTCGCTGATGTGATTGGGAGTGAGGATACCTCCGGGACTGCCGCCCCTTCAGCCTCTCGCCTTTCAGCTGACGTGGGCTGATAAGAAGGCAAGTCGCCATACAACACGTCCAACATGGCAACATCCGCCGTGGACGAAGCACTCAACCCACCCTCTGACCTTCCAGGGGAAGTCTCCTCCGGCTCCTTCAAAGCCGACGCATCTTGAGGCCGAACACCTGCAACAAAGCCATGGTCAGAAAGCAGATGCAGTAAACAAGAGGAGATCAAAAGGTCGTCATTTTACCAAAGGCTGATGTTACTTTCGTCAGCCTCATCATCTCTAGCGGTTCCATCGCGAAGTTCTTGCCAGAATCAACGCGGATAGCCGGCCTGCTCGCCGATTCCTCCGCAGACCACCCGATAGAGCCGGATGCCATAGGACTTCCTTTAGAAGTCCCGGCACCCGAGAGGCCAATGTCGGCCGCATCACCTCCAGACTCCTCCGAGCGAGCAAAGGAACCAGCTGCAGTTCCATAAGCGAATAGAGGATCATACTGGTCCCCTTGCTCCCCATGCTCCTCAGCTCCTGCAACAACAAGGCAGACGGTGAGTCATCTAGAACACATCAAAGGCGCATCATGCAATCTTACCAGTTGTCGGTTCAGCAACCGACGGCTCAACCCCTAATGGAGCAGCAGGATGAGGCGCCGCAGAGGGATCACCCTCTACCATGATGGTAGGAGTCTGGCGACGGGGCCTCTTCGCCGACGACTTCCTACGGGATCCACTCCCACGCTTCCTTTTGAAGTGGACATCAGAGTCCTCTTCTTCCACTTCTTCCACATGTTGTGAGGGAGCTGTCCCCACTACACCAGACCCGGCTTCACGAGTATCAGCTTCATGGGCATCAGCCCTCGTCCCTACCTCAAAGCGAGGGCTCCCTGCATCAGAAGCCTCGCTATCATCCACAGCGATGAACTCCTCTATGCTAGGGACACGGACTCGTTTGCCCTCCTTCTTATCAGAAGCCTTCTGCCTCATCCGATGAGAATTAACTTCACACCCGAACGGTTGGCATTAACCCAGCAGGTGTAGAGTTCGAAGCTGCATACCATTGGCAGAAACACAGGGTCGTCCAAAGGCCGGGATCCCTCAGCGGCGTGCGTAGCCACGCTCCAGTGTCATCCGCGGTAAAGAACCGCCAAGCACGAGCTCCATCAATGAGGCTCCCCATGAAAGCCAGGTCCGGATTGGGGTTGCCCACATACAACTGGTCATACCCAAATTGGCGGGCAAACCGGCTCGGGACGTAGGGCTCCAGGTAGCAGGTATCCCCACTCCTGTACAGTAAATGCGAGGGCCGGATACAGACCAGCCACTCGAAACACCCCCTCTCATGGGAGACCGACCTGACTCCACGTCATGGAATTCCTCGTTGTATCCTGCACCCCGCAGGCGAGGAAAATAATGGAACAGGCTATAAGCGTCATAACGACGCACTAACTTACGGGCCTCGGCCACATAAGTTTTCTGCTACGAACGACCTTCAAAGCGACGGAGAAGCGCCGTTTGAACACCCTGCGGAGGGTCTTCCCCAGCTCCAATCAAACTGGGGCAGTGCAGGCGAACCACGCCATCAAGTAGGTGTACGGTAAACCTATCCTAGGATTGGGTCCGTCACAAGGCAGGACGGCACCCTTCCCTCGCCTTGACGCCATTGGCCTGCAGAAAGCCTCCGTCAGTGCACGAAGGCCCCTCTGAATACAATACACCATGGCCGGGAGAAGACCCAGACGGTGGCCATGGACCAAGCGGACGGTAGGCTGCAGCACATTCGGGTGGACGATGTCACCCGAAGAAGAAGGCACGACACACTTCTTTAACCAGATGGTTAAGAAGCCGGCCAGCAACGCCTTGCGAGACATAGGCCGACAGGCCTGATGGTGAAAGCTCTGAAGAACATCACCCTTCCCGAAAGGACCATCATCTTCTGCCACGACGATGTCCTTTTCAGCATGCACCTCCATCCTTGCCAGATGTCTTCTTCAGCAACTCCGCAATGAGCTGCCTCAGGCGCACTAGTCATATCCGGGAACAAGTAGTTCCCCCAGCTCTTCAAGCTCTTCGAGCTACCCTTGCCACCTCCGTGGATGCTGGAACAGATATGCAAGTGGCACATCAACTCCCGATATGTCTCGAGCAGAGCAGGCTCCTGCTTCTCCAGAATAGCCAACTCCGCCTCACAGGGAAAGTACTCTTCGTATGGAAGAGACCCGAAGGGCAAAGCAGAGATCTCCCGCATCTCGTGCAGGGCCATGCCCAACTCACCAACCGGGTGAAGAAAGTCCCCGAGGCCGGGCAGTACAACTCAAGGATGGCGTAGAAGCACGCCACCTTCATCTCAATGCCGTAGCAGGTCGCCCTGACGGCCTCATGCAGGTTTAACCTCTCTAAGTCTCCCTCAAATGAGTGAGGATATAGTTGGTCAACTCCGCCCACCACGACCTAGGAGGGTGGACCCAACCGGGAGTCCTGAAATCGGTGGCGGGGTAGTTCCCGTCAACTTCGCAGAACTGAGTGCCAAAGGTCGGCGCCGCAGCTGGGTTCTCTCCTACTGGAAGGTCCCGCGATACCTTCCCAGGGTAAAGCCCCATTATGCTACGAGGATGGCCCCCCTCGAATAGCCGGACTGGAATGTCAACCTCCCGATACTTACAGACTCGGCATTTAGGCTCACGCCCCACGCCATCTTCCGAGCCTGAGTCACGCTCGCGAAGGAAGACAAAGCAAAATGCCGCTTAGTGGACGGGAGATAGAATCTCTCGCCGTCCAACTGGAAGATCCACTGGCCTTCACCGGCCTGCAGCTGGCGATCGGGGTCAGGTGCAGCATCCCCGAACATGAAGTCAGGCTTTCTGTAAGCCTGACGGTCGATATCTTCAAGCGGAGCCGTAGTCAAGATGCTCCGCATGGCCTGCGGACGACCGTCCTGGATGAGCGTATCCCGTACAAGGGAGCTCGGCTCGCTGAACAATGAAGCCTGCCCATAGAACTGCAAGCTGATGTTTCCGCCTGCTCGACTGGTTAGACCGAACAGACTGTTCTGGAGGCCGGAGGCGTGATGTACTGCAAAAACAGAAATGAACTATGATTAGTTCACCAATCAAGTGGATGCGAAAACATAAAAATTCGCTAAGGCATAGCCTCGCCCAGCAAACAGGGCCTGCAAGGCGATAGCTTTGAAAAAGCTTCGCTTCATGGATAAGACTGCATCTTTGCAGAAAATATCCAAAGCGCCGACTTCGCTTAAAGCAGGAAGTGGCATAGCCCTAAGGGCTGACGTCATCAAAAGGACATCATGGTCAACGGTCGTCCTTCGTGGCCACGACTGAAGGAACACGACCCATATCCTGTTCCTCAACAGGATGGAGATTGCCCGAGCATGGCTTCCTACGGAAGCCTAAAAAAAGAACTGTTCAGTTCTTACTTCCCTGGTCCAAGTAAATATAGGGAAGTTAAGGGAAACGAGTTCCCTGATGAGGACAGATCATATTTGATCGTCCTAATGGCCGGATACCGACTCCAAAGGAGGAAGACCACCATCTCTAATCTGGGAGAAAAATTCCTTACCAGTGACTGGTCGCTCGATGACCGAAGGAGGAAGGCCCTCCGCCGCAGAAGTCGCCACTTCTTTTCCCGCTCGTCTTTTGGGCGCCATTGAAGAGCTGCTAGAGTCCTCAAAGATCTCTGAATGAAAGGGAAGAAGAAGAGGAAGAGATAGAAAGTTCTCTGAAAAAGAGAGACCTTTCCATATTTAGCCCGATCGGCTTTTATAGGCAATCAGCGCCTGAAATGAGGCCTCGAAAAAAGGCCCATGCCGCCGTTTCGAATTAATTCGAAACAGCGCCCGAAGCGCCTTCCCGAGAAGCGCCGGTTCAACTCTACTAAGAGTTAACTCTACTGGTGCAAAAGTGCGGACTTCGCACAATCTTTTAAAGGCTTCGCCGAGAGGCTTACCTTAGCCCTCTAAAAAGGTGCTATGTCCTTAGCTCCGCACACAGTCCAGCCCAGCAATGGCCGAACTCCCAATGAAAGTAAGCAAAAATCAGATGATCAGACGATGAACTTTCATTGATTCAAAAGCAAGGGTACATTTGATATTACATCAAAGCTGTGTTTCATATAACACACCAAGTTGCCTAACAAGGTCATTTGCATAAAAGGCATACAGCGGTTTTATCTGCTCCCAGGCCAGACCAACGGGACAGGAAGGGCCCTCCTCCTATCAGTGGTGCCACAAGGACACGGTCATTTTTCTCCACAAAATGGCGATCTTGCCAGGCCATTTTTGTTGAAGCCTGGCAATAAAAACCTATCGCCGCCAACACGATAGATCACGTATAATGGGAATTAGCAGTGGTACCAGTGATCTAACAGGCGCGATATCCGCTTTCCTGAAGTGGATCGCCCCCAAAAGCCACCAAAGTTGAAAGTCGGCAATGATGCCGGCGATCCCACGGGCGACGCCCATTATCTTGAAGCGGATCCTCTCCGTAAAGGCGGCGGCCAGCCTCACCTCAGAACGAATCATCTCGGATAAGAGGCTGCCAACAGCCCCTGGGACGCGCATTCGCTGCCCCGAATTGTTCCTCCTGCTTAAAAGTAAAGCTTTAACCGGGGAAGCATAAGGCAATTTCATGGTTTCTTCCATTAAGTTATCAGACTGGCAAGCATAGCTCACTACAAGGCAAATTGGAGCAAGTTAGCAGTCAAGCACAGAAAGAACTGCAAAGATATTAAGTCAGATTCTTGGGCGGCAAAAGCAATCCGACTTCAGCAGAGGACAAGCTCCGCCTGCACAGCAACCATGGGCTGGCTCAGCAAACGCCAAGTCCTAGCTTCACCTATACGGCAAAGTCAGACTGATCTTGTGAGAAACAGTCTCAACATTCACCGATATGGCAAGACTGGCTCAACTATTGAAGAGGCCAAGTCCCAAGTCCTGCCTACGCAGCGGACTAAACAAGCAATGGTCTCTCTAATCAAATCAAGACGATGGCTTCGCAGAAAGCCATGATGAGATCCTTCTCTGCAGCAGCCAATTGCAAGATGAAGATCGAGGGAAGTTAATCCCTAAAGCAGCTATCAAAGCTAAACTAAGGGAGATGAATTCCCTAAAAATCGGTGAAGTCGTTGAACGATCAAGACTTACTGGTCCTTGGCCGGATAGACAACCAGAGTGGGCTTTTCCACTAATTCAGAGATCTGAGTATCTCTCTCACCAAGAGAGAGAAGAAGAAAGGCAAAACATTTCTCTTCAGAGGACCTCAAGTGTCCTATTTATAGACCCCATGGCCTGAGCACTCCCACCTCAAGCGTGGAAACACGAGCGCATTTAAGGCATTTACTGCGCCTTGAGAACAGGGACGGTTTCCCTTGGAACCGTGCGAAGGGAGATACGTCTCCCTCATAAAGGCACTTATGGCGCCTTGAAGAAAGGGAATATCCTCCCTTGGAAACGTGCAAATCGGAGAACATCTCTCTCGATCAGTGCGAAAGAAGGAATGATCCTCCTCGTAACCGCCCCACGGCAGTTGGCTTTGAAAAGGCAACAGGAGTTCCAAAGCGAACTTATTTCTTGGAAGCCCAGATGCGGAGCTACCCCGACGCGAAGCTACTCGCGAACCAGTACAATTCTTTGGCGAATTCATTCCAAAGCAGGATTGAAGGCGAAGCCGAACTCAACCATCATGGCGACGTTCATACTCCACATACTATCACAGCAGTTCAAAGTGTTTCGGAGTCTGAGCTATTGCAGACTCTCGAAAACTTTGAAGGGGGTCTTGTTGACACTTAAAAAAGACAAGATTCTCATTGGTCCGAACGATGTCTAAACTTGTTGACATTTACAAAAGACAAGGGACAGACAAGCTGAAGACCAGTTTCCACCCACCTCAAAGGGACAAGGAAGCAGCTCGGACCCCACTGATCCAGCAAGCAGAACAGTGAACCGGATTGTTTCTAAACAGACCTCAGCAGGTCTAAGATGCTAGCATTTAGCATTACATTAGCCCAAGGAGATAGCCTCGTTTGAGAGGCTAGCATCATCCGGAGCATCGCCAGGAGCTAATTGACAGCTTCGCCGAAAAGCCTCTTTTCAGGACCTCGCCAAGAGTTGCCTCTATCTCCGCTATGAGCTTCAAAGCGGGCAGCTCCGTTATTGGTCTACTATGGTCAAACTTTGACCAATCAAATCTCCTGATGAGATCGGATCCAATCTGATCAAATCCAATTAGGATTCAAATATGGCAGGTGATTGCCGCTATCTCTGGACTCTCTTGAAACGAGTAAGAGGATCAAGGAGAATCTCCCAACAATATGGAAAGGATCAAAACAGATCAACCGACCTGCCAATTCTAGCTCCGCAGAAGCTATCCTAGCCTCGCAGCAAGGCTACTTTCCAGATTCAAACAGATTAGGTTCAATCTGTTTCCATATCTTCAAGGGGACGATTATACCCTTGCTCTCCCTATAAATAGCCCGTCAGGGGCACAAGGGAGGAGGATCGGAGGAGATCAAGGAGGATCATTGATTGATCATCAGCGAGATTGGCGTCTTCTCAAAGATCGGGCTTCTTCATAAGCACCGTGCGCTCTCGAATTCAGAGACCTTTTAGAGAATTGCTTTCTCTATCCAGGGTGTTGGTACCCTATCATCGTCCTTCTTCTCAAGGAATCTCCGGAACCAGGCGAGAAGGAATTCCTAATTGAAGGCGATTTTGAGAAGCAGCAAGAGGGTTCTACCAACCTTCTATTCTCTGATTCCCCGAACCAGGCGAGAAGGGAATCTCATCGCTCGCATCGTCAAAGAGACAAAGTGGTCGCGCGCTGACCAGACTCCTATCGGCACACTTCTCCAGAATCTCTGAGGAAATCTACTTGTAATCTTTTTAAGAATACTTGTAATTTAGCTCCTTAACTTTTTATTGTAAGTTTTTCCCTTTGCAAACATAATGGAAAACAGTGCCATTCCCGTTATCTAATCCGTTACCCAAACCCAAACCAAGACCCAATTACCTAATTGGATTCCATAACCCTTAACCCAATAGTATACCCTTTATCCTATCATACATTTACCTATTGGATCATAACCCGTTAATCCAAACCCACTTACCTATTTGGATCAACCCGTAAACCAATCCAACCGCAACCCATTACTAACTCCTATTCTTAAACCCTAACCTAAACAAATCCCTAAACTAATCCTCCTTCATTCACAGCCGCCATCACCAAGATCCCAGATGGCCGATCTCCTCCACCTCCGCCATGAGCCGCCAACACCCCCATCTCCATCTGGCCGGCACGCAGGCCAGCGCCCCTATGGCAGTGCGCGCAACCCCCGACCTCCTCCCTTGTTCGCCCAGGCCGCCCTTGCCTTGGCCGAGCTCCAGCAGCAGCCGCGGCATCGGATCTCCCTCCTCCTGCCGCCAGCGCCCAGACCAGCCCCATCTCCAGGCCGAGCCCCCCTTTGGCTGCGCCCTCTCCAGGCCGCCCCACCACCAGCCAACATTGCCCCCTCTTCCCCTCCTCGACAGCAGCGGCAGCACGGCATCTCCAGCAGCGAGATCTCCTCCCCGGCGCGCCCCAACAGCAACCAGCAAGCCACAGCAGCAGATCTGGACAGCAGGCCAGCAAGCAATCAACGGAACGGCAGCAGCACCCGGATCCTCCCTTGCCGCGCACAGCAGATCCGGACCCAGGCCAGGCTGCCTCCTTCCATCTCAGACCAGCCCCGGATCCAACAGAGCAGCAAGCCGACCACGGCAGCGACTCGCCCGACGACGCGCACAGCAGATCCAGAACCAGACCAGCAGCGCAGGCAGCGGGCGAGCGGCGATTCCAGGCCCTTCCGGCGAGCGCGAGACCTCCAGATTGCAGCCAGGTCTTCCCCAGAACCCTGGCTACCGTCCTATGCAGTCCGACAGCGAAGAACCGCACCACAGCAACCGTAACGGCGACTCGCCCGGCAACGGCCAGATTTCCCGATGTGAGTGTTTACTCCTTTTCGGTTCCTTTTATTTATATGTAATTGATTCCATTATAATTCATGTGTATATGTACATAGATTAAAGTAGTGATTGTGTATGTTGATATGTGCAAGAGAGAGGATACATATACAAGTTTTATTGTGTGAGAGATCAGATCTTAGGATGCCTCTGATTTGTGTTCTGGCAGAGGAGTTAGTCGACTTGGCTCATTTGATTAGTCGACTATACTTTCCCCTAGTCGACTTGTATATAGCCTTAGTCGACTAATATGAGTCTGTCAGCTGTGTATGGTTACTTGATGGGTTGTGGACTTCACTCATGGATTATGTAATAATTATTGATGGATGAATGTGACTTCAAGAGATGAATATTGGTAGTAATGACTTGATCTAATAGACTTAGGTGCATGTACATGTTATATTGCCGAGTGTTGGGATACTATGATTAATCTTAATAGGAGTGGATTGTGAAGACTTGGGAATCAGAGTTGTATGTTAGAGTGAGAGGACTAGTATTTATTATTGATATATGTTGGAATAATGATTATTATATCAGATTGCTTGATTTGTATTGATACTTGTGGAGCATGTACTATTGGAATCATGAGTTGGTTGTGTTGACTTTGGATTGACCTGGGACTTATGTTATTTACATTATGTGATGATCAGTAGTTAGAAATGACTTTATTAGTGAGTATTTGAGGACATATCAGATATGACTGGAGTAGTTAAGTAGATATTCCAGATCACATGTGCTTGAGGATGTTTCTTATTTAATAGGATTGGGGTATGTGTTTGACTTGTTGATCTCGAGGACATGCATAGTTATTGATTGCACCTATTGATAGAGATTGAGTTATGATGATGGTAATCTAGTCGATATCAGTGATCTATATCTTGGAGTTTGATAACAATTATTAATTGATCTCAGTTATTGGTAGTTATAGGACTAGAACATATTGGTGTTGAGGAGAGGACTAATTACAGATTCATTAATATGGTAGTTTACCGTTTTGGCTTACACTGATACGGACTGATACTTAATGATTTGCAAGGATGGTATTGGGAATATAAGTTGATGGAATAGTTAATCATATCTCTTTAGTATGGATGAATGAGATTATGATCAACTTTAGTTGAGACTGTTTATTGAGCAGTAGCTAGACTGTTACTGTTATTTTATCCATGTTATTGAAGTTACTGGGAAATGGTTGTTTGACCGTACCACGGTACAGTCCTATTGTTCATCGTATACATGATTACCGTTACTGTTCACTGTTACTGATATTGTTTACCGTGTATACGATCACTGATTGACTGTTACTGTACTGTTATTGTTACTGTCACCGTATCGTCCCAGTATTCTAGATAATATTGACATTGACTGATTTAACTGAATGAATGAATAATAATGTAAATGGACAACTTACACTAGGATTGGGGAAATTGATGGAGGAGACAGCGTCTGTATTTTGGGTGGACCTAGGATACAGGTTGCGCAGCCGACTGAGGGTTCCACTGCAGGGTTCCTGGGGGATGACTGACATCCCATCTGTACTGTTACTGTTCCACTGTTTTCACAGTGAGATTACTGTTACTGTTACTGAGTACCTAGCGGTACGGCCTGGTTCAGCGCCAGGAAACTGAGGCCGTGGTCCCGGGTATGTACGGGACCCACCTAAAGCATGGACAATGTCTCCAACCGATCAGTTTCAATAACTTAGGACCCTGATTGACACATGTAGTAGGCGTAGTATTGGATGCGTCTATTACAGGTAGCAATTGGTGTTCGCTGACATAATAAATGAAAGTAACTGTTAATGTATTGTGACTGACATTAATCACCTGACTGTACATTTATATTACTGTGATAGACATATAACTATAACCCTGACCAGACTTGGATACCAGCCTAGTGACATATGATAGGTTACCTATTGTGACATCAGTTGCTTGCTTACTATTGATCAGTTGTTGCCTATCTTTATTCGTGTTGTTATTATGTTTATTACAGTTCTTTTATATATCTGTTATATGGTCTCTTTTATCTGCAGTTGCTCTTATTACTAATTATGCACATTGTTTCTTCTGCACGAGCTGTTTCCCCTTTACACACACACTCATTATGGTCGCGTTCTGACGACCCTGGGTTTGCACGTCCAGCTATTGGACTTGGTTTCCTTTGTGCAGGTGTTCGTTGAGGCCGTATGCTTCGCGAATAGTTGGAGCTTCTTCTTATTCTATTCTGGTACTCTTATTTTTTTAGCTTTCATATTATTTCCTGATTCTTGTCATATCAGCTCAGTTCTTATTCCAGTCATTATTCTAGCCCTTGATTCATATAATATCATGCGTGGTGCTTATATGTAGCATTGCAGTATCCATGATTTATTATAGTTTTGATTATAACTTGTTCAGGTTAACTTAGGCTTAGCGTATATACGTGGGGTATTATCCTCGCGTATATACGTCGCCATAACGACTCCGTATCTTTAGGATCGGGGCGTTACAACTTTTTCATATATTTTATTGAGTTTTTTCACCCATTGATATACATGTTCAGCGTTCAATATCTTAGTAGCTTTTTCTTCTTCTATAGATCCATTAAACACCTTGCGTAGCCTCTGATAATAGTGGAACATGGGCAAGATCTCCAGGTACCAAGATATATTGTCTTTTTTCATGCTTTAATTGGATAGAAAATGTCTCTTCTTCACATACATGACTTGCCTTGTGTCATTTCACATTGTAATCTAAAAAGTTACCATATGCTAGAAAATCATTGATTGTCTAAAGTAATATAGCTTGGAGATAAAAAAAATTGTTGACAATGTGCATCAAATACTTCTACACTTTTTCCCACATTACCTTTAAGTCTTCAATAAGAGATGCCAAATAAACATCTATATCATTTTTCGGCTGTTTGGGACTCGATATTAGCAGTGACAACATTAGATACTTACGCTTCTTGTACAACCAGTGAGGAAGATTATAAAAAGTCAAACAACTGACCATGTGCTGTGTGTGCTACTCATGTTACCATATGGGTTCATTCCATTAGTCGAAAGATCAAGCCAAGATTCCTAGTATCACCCCTAAATTTGAAAAACTTCAATCAACCTTTTGCCATTGCGGAGAATCAGCCAGACACCAGAGCATATTATCACTAATCCTTCAGTCTGAATGCCACATCAAACTCTTCACATATTTTGCACTCCTAAAAATGCATTTAAACTTCTGTATTACCAAAAAATACCATAAAACCTTAGTTAGAATTTTATTCTTATTTTTTTGTACCAATCCGCATTACAAACTGGACAGATCTTCAAACCTTCATAATCTTTTTGGTACATAATACAATCATTAGGGCAAACATGTATTCTCTCATAATTCCTACCTGTGGAGCACATGATCTTCTTGGATCATATGTACGATCCAAATATTCATTATCCTCAGAAAGCATATTCTTTAAGAGTTTGAGTAAGAATATTAAACTCTTATCGTTCTATCCATTTTTCACTTTCAAATTGTACAATCTCAATACTGCAGATAATGTAGTGAATGTAGTACAACCATCATATAAAGATTTTTCTGATTCATTTTTCAAACTCTCAAACAAGTGTAAGCGATCCGAAAAGTTTTCTTCTACATCATAGATCATGTATTCTAATTGCTCACTGTCACTACAATTAATTTTTTTCTCTTTTATCACATCTTTATAATTTGAAATAATTAGTTTATCTTCGCTTGCACTCTCACCATGCCATATCCATCTTGTATAACTTTGATCAATTCTATTAATAATTAAATGTCTCTTAATACTTCAACTGTAACTTTATCAAGACATATAACCACATCTTATGTGCTGTAACAGTCACAGATTTCACTATCTTAGTCCTTCACAAATCCTCAATTTGGAAAAATAATTATCCTTCTTATCTATAAAATTCAAAATTTCGGCAGTATCTCTCCTGTATTTAGTTACTTGCTCAAATACAACATATATCAATATCAGCCTACACGTCTTATCTCAATCCAAATACATTATATATCAAACTCAATAATCACCCACACAACATAATAATATTTTGGCTTGACATCACCTACTTATCCATATATAACATTCCAAAATCAGAACATAATAAGCTCGAGAGCACGCATCTCTGCTCCCATAATTCGACACAGAAGCTATCTACAACTCTAACTCAAAATAATCATAATCATCAAAATCTAACTTATCTTGCTACAAATTCATCCTACAAACATAATACATGCTACAAGTACATATATCGACTAAATTATGAATATCTACATAAAAAAAACTCTTTCAAGTAATAACACATAACTAAATCTTTATTATTTTCATTATTAGTGAAATTCTCAACACAGTGCCTATGATTTAGGATTGGGTCCCCGCCTCGCCATGACCTGAAAAATATGAAACTGGGATTGAGCTCGACAACTCAGTGAGTAGAGTCAAGAGGAAATCAAGATTTATATTTATATTAAAATTAAGAAGTATCCTCTTCTTCAATAGTAAAGGCGAGTATGGATGTGGAAGAGAAACATAAAACATCAATATATCATGATAAACAATCAACTCAACTATCTCTATAATATGTGGAACAGCCTTACTCATTCAGTTAATGATTCTCTTTAACTTTCTTGACTTACTTTCTCATATAATTTTTCAGTTACTTATAGCTTATTTTCAAGTCCATCTAATGTATACACAACTTGTTTCACACATGACATCTCATATACCACCCCCAGTAGCACACCAAACAATAAATTGTAATATAGTTTATGTAAATCACCTAGAGGGGGGGTGAATAGGTGATGGCTAATCTAATGGTCACTAAATGCGGAATTAAAAACTATAATGACCTAAACAAACTATTTAAACTAAACAACAAGTTTAACACAAGAGTGTATCCGAATTCCCCGTGAAGGGCTCTGGACTAACTCCTCAAGATTCCTCTAAATAAGAGTTGAGGTGCCACGTTGGCTCTCTTGGTTGAAAACTAGTGTTAGCAAACAATCCCCAAGCATATAACAATTTAGCACAATATGAATATCAAGCATGTAAAGATAAACACAATAATAGCATGCAAGATATAAACAAGTAAGGGAGAGAGAGAAAGAGTAATCGCAAACACAAGGGATTTGTTTCGAGGTTCGAGCACACTTGCTCTATATCCCCGCCTTCGAAACACGAAGGATTTCCACTATAAACCGATCCCACCGGATCACTCGGTGCCGCAACACCTACAAGCCGAGTTCACACTTGAACTCCTTGGACTCTCTAGCCCGTACACACGCAATCCCACAAGCTCGCCGAGGCCGCACCTCAAACAACAAGTTCGCACCCGAACTCGAAACACCGTGAACACACTTGTCCGCCTCCTCAAAGAACAGAAAGATCTCTTGGTGATCTAAACACTTTGAACACCAATAAAAACTCTCACAATAACACTCCTATAGGTAGATATAGCAATGGATAGCTCAAGTGTTTGTGTGAGAAAACTAGGATGGAAATGGTGGAGGAAAACTCAAGAAATCACTTTAAAACACTCTTGATAAAACTCCCCTTTTAATTGGAAGTATTAGCTCTCAATAGTGGAGAAAACTCTTTTAATGAAGTAGGAAAACTGGCTCAAAACCCACTAAAAAATCTTATCTAAAACAGCCCCCAAATGGCCCATTTTATAGGGCTAGAAAAACTAGCCGTTGGGGGTCTGACAGACCGGCCGGTCGACCGCCAACGGTTGGAAATCCGACCGTTGAGCCATCGGTCGACCGGTCGGTCGACCGAGGCCAGGATACAGAAAGCAAGTCTCTCTTTCCAGTCGATCGCCCGGTCGACCGGGGCCTTTCCAGAGAGCAGAGCTCTCTGGACGGTCGACCGGGTCGGTTAACCGGCCCTCCTGCCAGAACTGGCGTGCACATCTGTGCACGTCGGTCGACCGCCCGGTCGACCGGCTGAAGCCAGAACAGAAATATTTTAGGGATAAAAATGTTGACTTTTTAACTTAAATAAAATCCCATAAATTCACGAAAAATCTATAAAATAGTTTTACCAATATACTTTGATAAACAAACATGCTTGCACAAAATCAAGGCATGTTACAAAAGATTTGAACTAATTTTGTAACTTGGAAAAATTGGCTCAAAACAAAAACTGTATTTTTTCAAATTGATTTTTTCAAAACTTCTCCAAATACAAAAACAAGATATTTAAAACACTTTTAAAGCATAGTGTGTATGGATATGATCCACTACACAAACATGATGAAATATCTATGTTTTTGACTTTAAGCACTAAACATGGTTTTGGTTAAAATATAATACTTTGAATACTAAAAAGCAAACCGGTATTTTTCCAAAATGAAAAGTCTTTTCTAAACTGAAAATTCTTTTATGAAAAGACATCTAAAACAAGAGTGCGTGCGTATAGATATACTTGAGTAATCCACCAACTATTCTATCCTTTACATTTTATCTAAAAACAAAATCTTCTAAAAACAAACCTAGACCCAAGTCTTGATCTTGAAGTCTTCACTTGAAGTCTTCACATCTTCTTGACTTGGTCCAAACACGATCCACCGAGCTCGACTCCTCTTGAGTACTTGATGTGATCTTGATGCTCAAGCTCTTGAATCAAACAGTACTAGCTCCAAAACTTGACTTTAAATCCTTTGTTGAAGCTCCACACCTACTAAGATCTTGATCATGAATCTGTCACTAATTAAACACAAGATCATTAGTACTATAACTACATGAGTTGATCATCATCAAAACTAGAGTGATGTGCCTTCGGGCCAACAATCTCCCCCTTTTTGATGATGATAAAACTCATGAAGTTATATATGCATGGATTAAAGTAAAGCTTCAAAGAAGCTCCCCCTTAACTCATGCAAAAACAAATAAACAATAAGATATGCAATGAATCACATAAACATGTATGCAAATGTATGGAGAGAACATGCTAACAAGCATAAAACAAAACAAATTCTTTTTCACTTATTTGCAAAACAAAACATATATGCATAAACATAAATACTTCTCCCCCTTTAATAATAAAGCAAGGAAAACATGCATATACATCTCAAATACTTCTCCCCCTTTTTGTCAATCATCAACAAAGGGGTTAAAGTAAAAACAAAATTTTTCTCCCCCTTTTTGTCATAAACAAAGAGATTAATAAGGGGTAAAATCAATAAAAGGTTATATGCGATATACATTCATGAAGAGGAAGACGCTAAGTTAGCTTCCCTACATATATGCATTACATGAAAGAGGGATGACAAGCCCTAATTCACATAACACATAATCTGTTATGCATAAGAGGAGATGTGAAGCTCTCCCTACACACGTGTATCACATAAAGAAGAGTTGTCAAGCTCCTCAATACAAGATACACTCAACATGAACCTATATGTAGAAGAGATGTTAAGCTCTCCTTGCATATAAGAAATACAAATCAAAAATGTTTTGATTTTTCTTATTCAAACAAAATTTTGAATTTTTCTTAATAAAACAAATTTTGAGATATCTTAGTAAACCAAATTTTAAGATATCATATAACAAAATTTTTAAAGGTATCAGAGCTCATGTAAAACAATCAATTTTTAAGATACCAAATTGTAAATAATCATTATTGTAAATAAACATTACAAATTTTTAATTTTTCTTAAATCAACATATTGATACCAATTGAATAACCATGCATAAGCTTTATTAAAATGTCAATTGAGATATCAATTGAAAATAAAGTTTTGAATCAAGCTTAGCATAAACTATGTGTTGTGCTTTAAATATGTATACCAATTGAAAAGTAAGCACACGAAAATCATATATATGTATGAGAAATAGAATACCAATAAAAACTGATATTATTCGAAATTGAAGGCATACATATATATAAACAAAATATGAGTATTAACAAATATGAGTATATACAAAAATATCAATTGAGATACCAATTGAAAATAACAATGTAAATCATGTATATATTCATAACCTACCACCCTTTATTTGCTCAAGATAAAAGATTTTCAATGAAGCTTGCAAGGCATACTCGCCCAGCCATCCGCCCATAAATGGGTAGGAAGGGTTTTTCGAAAATAGGATTTGAAAACATTTTATAGTGAAAACCACTACCCATATGAAGAATAATTAACTAGTTAAAATAATTTTTAAAAAACTAGTTAAAGATCCTTCAAAAAAATGAAATCAAATCATATGTTTTTCATGAGTCATACCAAATATACAAGAGATGACACTCAAAGACTATAAAGCTCAAAAATATGTTCATGAACCAAGGTCATGACAAACAAATAAAGTGTGAGTGTTCAATAATCATGTAAATAGCATTATCATGAAAATAATCAATGAAGCTCAAAATATAAATATCATTTTATCAAACAAATCATGAAAATTCATTTTTCATTTTAAAACAAACTTCTAGGTATATGTATGATTTATCCAAAACTAACAATATGCATACATATCCCAAACATAAAAGAGTCTATTAAATAATTTGCATGAAGGCAAGAGACTCACGGTATACATGTATATTTATTAGTTGTGAATATAAATACATATACATGAAGTAAAACATGAAAATAGGCAAAACAAGTGCAAATGAGAGAATCATCAAAACTAGCCTATACATGTGCATAAAGTGAGTACAAATGATCATGAAGTGTAAACATATATAAATCAATTTGTTGTTCACTATTTGTACATGTATAAATACAAGTTTTGATAAAAGCTACATTTAAACTAGTATTTATCACATGAAGCACAAAACCTAAAACATGAGCATGCTAAAAATATGATATATGAACAAGCATGTAAATAAACTAAATAGGAGTTTAGAGATAGTTACCAAACCAAGGAACTACTCCAAATCTCCAAAACATGGTGGTTGTCCCATCAAAACTCCTTGATAGCGGTGCATCAATATATGTGTCCTTCCAGTCCATGCAACCACCACCAAGGCACCAAATCTCTCACGTCTTGTGAGAGCCCTCACCTACATCAAATACAAAAGGTGGGGACTTTGGTACCCATTTTATTTTGGGTCCTTGGGGGTTAGTCTTGTAAGGAACCCAAACATTTTTATGATTAGCAAAATTTAAATGATGTATTCTATCATAACAAAACTTTGCTAAATGACCTTTGCGGCCACAATGTGTACACTTGTACACCTTAGGATGCTTATGTGTGTGAGTGTGATCATGATGTGCAACATAAGCATATTTATGATGATGTGCATGAATGTGTGGAGTTTGTTTCTTTGAAAATATAGACTCCAACCTAGAATGATTAAATGCACATTTGCTCAAAGTTGAGCTCAAACAATTCATTTGATTTTTCAAAACATTTATCTCATTAGAGGTGGCATGTAAAGCATGATGAGATAAAGGATCATTTTTCTTTTTCTTTTGAGAAACATTTTCTTTTTCTTTTTCAAAAATTTTTCTTTTCAAAGAGGTGATTTCATTTAAAGCAACTTCTTTTTGTTTTTCCACCAAAACAATTTTATTTTTCAAAAACATATTTCCTTCACATAAATCATTCAATTTAGACATCAAGGAAATATTTTCATCTTTCAAATTTTCATTTTCTTTTTCAATGCATGCCATTTTATTTTTGAAAGAATCATTTTCTTTTAGCATGCAATCAAAATTCTTTTTCAAAATTTTATTATCTTTTCTAAGCATGTCATATTTCTCAAGTAATTGTTGGCAAAATGAAGTGAGCTCATCATATGACATGTTATCATCTTCTACCTCGGATTCGGTAGTTACCTCAAGGGGTTTATCCCCTTGGACCATGTAGCACATGTTGGAGGTGTAGCTTCCAACGTCCGAATCGCTCCCGGCATAATATAGATCATTTTCGCCAAGGGAGGTGATGATGTTCCAAGCTACAAAAACCGAATCAATATTAGAAACCCTAGATAAATAATCATCATTTAGGGCACTCTTCAAAGCATGTAGGGCTTTTGCATTAGCCTCAAAATTCTTGCCATTTAAACAATATGAATCATTAGTGATGACAAGGTAAACATGAATGCCTAGGCCTTGAGGTATAAGGACATCTTAACCTTCCAAACTTGGATGTTAAGAATGTCAAAAGTAGGTGGTGACATGAAATCCATGGTGTGTGTACAAATATTGTGATTAGACTAAAATAAAGATCTTTAACTCTAGATTGTAAGACCCAAATCAAGAGCACTTGGCTCTGATACCAATTGTAAATCACCTAGAGGGGGGTGAATAGGTGATGGCTAATCTAATGGTCACTAAATGCGGAATTAAAAACTATAATGACCTAAACAAACTATTTAAACTAAACACCAAGTTTAACACAAGAGTGTAGCCGAATTCCCCATGAAGGGCTCTGGAGTAACTCCTCAAGATTCCTCTAAATAAGAGTTGAGGTGCCGCGTTGGCTCTCTTGGTTGAAAACTAGTGTTAGCAAACAATCCCCAAGCATATAACAATTTAGCACAATATGAATATCAAGCATGTAAAGATAAACACAATAATAGCATGCAAGATATAAACAAGTAAGGGAGAGAGAGAAAGAGCAACACAAGGGATTTGTTTCGAGGTTCGAGCACACTTGCTCTATATCCCCGCCTTCGACACACGAAGGATTTCCACTATAAACCGATCCCACCGGATCACTCGGTGCCGCAACACCTACAAGCCGAGTTCACACTTGAACTCCTTGGACTCTCTAGCCCGTACACACCGCAATCCCACAAGCTCGCCGAGGCCGCACCTCAAACAACAAGTTCGCACCCGAACTCGAAACACCGCGAACACACTTGTCCTCCTCCTCAAAGGACAAGAAAGATCTCTTGGTGATCTAAACACTTTGATCACCAATAAAAACTCTCACAATAACACTCCTATAGGTAAATATAGCAATGGATAGCTCAAGTGTTTGTGTGAGAAAACTAGGATGGAAATGGTGGAAGAAAACTCAAGAAATCACTTTAAAACACTCTTGATAAAACTCCCCTTTTAATTGGAAGTATTAGCTCTCAATTTAGTGGAGAAAACTCTTTTAATGAAGTAGGAAAAACTGGCTCAAAACCCACTAAAAAATCTTATCTAAAACAGCCCCCAAATGCCCCATTTTATAGGGCTAGAAAAATTAGCCGTTGGGGGTCTGACAGACCTGTCGGTCAACCGGCCGGTCGACCGCCAACGGTCGAAAATCCGACCGATGAGCCATCGGTCGACCGGTCGGTCGACCGAGGCCAGGATACAGAGAGCAAGTCTCTCTTTCCGGTCGACCGCCCGGTCGACCGGGGCCTTTCCAGAGAGCAGAGCTCTCTGGACGGTCGACCGGGTCGATCGACCGGCCCTCCTGCCAGAACTGGCGTGCACGTCTGTGCATGTCGGTCGACCGCCCGGTCGACCGGCTGAAGCCAGAACAGAAATATTTTAGGGATAAAAATGTTGACTTTTTAACTTAAATAAAATCCCATAAATTCACGAAAAATCTACAAAAATAGTTTTACCAATATACTTTGATAAAAAAACATGCTTGCACAAAATCAAGGCATGTTACAAAAGCTTTGAACTATTTTTGTAACTTGGAAAAATTGGCTCAAAACAAAACTGTATTTTTTCAAATTGATTTTTCCAAAACTTCTCCAAATACAAAAATAAGATATTTAAAACACTTTTAAAGCATAGTGTGTATGGATATGATCCACTACACAAACATGATGAAATATCTATGTTTTTGACTTTAAGCACTAAACATGGTTTTGGTTAAAACATAATACTTTGAATACTAAAAAGCAAACCGGTATTTTTCCAAAATGAAAAGTCTTTTCTAAACTGAAAATTCTTTTATGAAAAGACATCTAAAACAAGAGTGTGTGTGTATAGATATAGTTGAGCAATCCACCAACTATTCTATCCTTTACATTTTATCTAAAAATAAAATCTTCTAAAAACAAACCTAGACCCAAGTTTTTGATCTTGAAGTCTTCACTTGAAGTCTTCACATCTTCTTGACTTGGTCCAAATACGATCAATCGAGCTCGACTCCTCTTGAGTACTTGATGTGATCTTGATGCTCAAACTCTTGAATCAAACGGTGCTAGCTCCAAAACTTGACTTTAAATCCTTTGTTGAAGCTCCACACCTACTAAGATCTTGATCATGAATCTGTCACTAATTAAACACAAGATCATTAGTACTATAACTACATGAGTTGATCATCATCAAAACTAGAGTGATGTGCCTTCGGGCCAACAGTTTATACATCCAAATAATACATATGTCACAAGCCGTACTTGTATAACATATAATCATGTCGCACTTCATGTACTTCATGGTTTAACCCTTACATATTCACACGTCATATTATGTTTCATCATTTCTTGTACAAAGCAAGGTTTTACAGCCCTGCATCAAGGATAAGCATACCACACTAATCAAATTCAATAAGTAACTTTTTTACTTTGTATCATACATACAGTCTCATACCCTATCTTCGTACCTACTGGCTCCTACCCGGTCCCTTTCTTCATTTTACAATATAATCGTACCCCGTCCTCGTACCTACTGGCTCCTGCCTATCCCCTTCCTTCATTTTACAATACATAATGTCGTACCTTGTCTTCATACCCACTGGCTCTCACTCGCCCCCTTCCTTCATATTACAATACACAATGTCATGCCCCATCTTCATACCCACCGCCTCCCACCTAGCCCTTTCATATTACAATACACAATGTAACAACCACCTTTGCGTACCCATACACATTCGATTATTAGGTACACATCCACAATTTGTAAGATTCAAGCATCAAACACAATCAATCATTTACTTACATATTCACCACACATATATGTGTACATACATCTATCTTTATATAAAATATCAAGGCATCACTCTTTACTTCTTTACTCATCATGGTTCAGTTATATCATGTGCTTCATTAAAATTAACATTAATGGTCTAATACCACTTCATAACACATAATTTATCGAAAATCAAGAGTTTGATCATTTACACACTTAACTAATCATTCTATTAAATTATCTCTTTCTAAATATATATTAATTTTCTTCATTTTAAGTATTTCATTATTCATGAAGTATAACAACATGTATATATAAACATGTTATATCAATGCTCAAATCCAAATTCAAATTCCTATTCATACTTAATTAATTTAGGAGTTCTAGTTTACGCTTTGAAACATACTTATAATTTCCGCTCATCTTATCACTTATAATATGCACTACCTGCTAATATTAGTCGTCGTTGTCTTAGACATTATAATTAAAAGCTCATTCATGATTATGAGACGAGTTTTACCTGGTTAGATAGGGATATTATGACACCAGTATCTCCTTCAGATTTGACTTCATCTCAAAGATGAATTTCTTGATTAGTATTAATATTAAGATTAAGATAAAGCTCGCAAAACTAAACGGGGTCTTCCGATCTCTTATTCGTGGACCTACACCATTCTATAATATTTGTCACGCCCCGCTTTCCAAAATACGCTGGAGCGGAGACGCAATATACGCGAAATACCCCCACGTATATACGCTAAGCCTAAATGTAACATGAGAAAGCTATATAAATCAACTATGATAGAAATAATCACCACAATATAACATATAAATTTCTAATTTATAATGATTTACCGATAATCAAGATTTATTAAATGAAGAAGTCAACCTATTTCATTAAACACAATAAAATATAATTTATAAAAGAAAAGCACTCACAAACTAGACATGGGAAGGTAGCTTTCTTTCTCACGATCGCAACAGTTTCAAAATCGTCCAATTTAGAGAATGGATGCTTCAGATATCGCCTAAACGCTAAAAACCATATAAAGGGGTTAAATATGTAAAAAAATATCTCAATTGCAAATATAATAAATTATCAGGGGGTTTTCTATAAATTTACCTTATATGATTTTGGATGCGGGTTTGGGTAGCTAACGGGTCGGGTTTAGATCCACAACCCATACCCATTAATATAAGTGATGGGTTATTGGGTTACAGGGCTAACAGGTCGGGTTTGTGAGTTATTGGGTTCGTGCCCAATATGAGAGAGAGAGAGAGATGGGGCAGGGGCTGGCGGTGGCCAGCCCGCCCGCCTCGCCGGCGTTGCCCCACCGGCGGTGGCTCCGCCCTACCGACGGTGATGCCCAGAGAATGAGAGAGAGGGAGAGAGAAAGAGATGGAGAGAGACAGAGAGAGAAAAGAAAAACAGAAAGAAGAATGAGAAGAAAAGAAAAGGAAGAAGAAGAAGAAGAAGAAGAAGGGGAGGAAAAGGAGAGAGAAGGGGGTGGCGCGGTTGGGGGGACGGTGGCGCCTGGCCGGGGGCGCGACGGCGCGCGGCCACCGCCGTCTGGCCGTGGGCGCGGGTCAGGACTGCCCCCTGGCTTGGACTGGGGCAGTAAGAGAGTGAGAAAGAGACGAATAGAGAGAGGGAGGGTATTAGAGAAACTTAATTAGAGAGAGAGGTCTTAGAGAAACTTAATTAGAGAGAGGGAGAATTAGAGTGAGATATAGGGGGGAGAGAATAGATAAATAGAGAGAGGGAGAAGAGAAAGGCAGTGGAGGAAAGGCGATTAGGTTAAGTCGGTGGGGGAGGGATCTAGAGAAATGGAGAAGAAGAGGAAAAATAAAAGGAAGAGGAATTTTTTTAATATTGTTTAATTCATATTATTTTATTTGGTAAAAATTTAGGTGTTCCAATAGATTACATGTTGAGTCCATAATACAAAGAATTATGAAATGAATAAGAATAAATAAACGCAAGAAAAGATACCGAGATATGATGAACATGCAAAAAGAACTCTGGCTCCTCGTAATGCGTAAGATCCTCCGCAAATACTTGATCAACACAATATAACAACCATAGACCTGGATATGCAAATCTTGAGAGTCAAAAACTCCCAATGAATGTGTAAAATGAGAGAAGGTGCACGTGCATAAACAATGTGTACATAACACTACAATACTGTTATAACAATATACTAGATAAGAAGTAAAATACATAAAGTAAATAAACAGTAATATAGATAGCATACAGTAGAGTCATGTGTCAAGTCAGGTATCTATCATGGCATACATATGTCAGGTGTCAATCATAGTATACATATCAGGTGGATACAGTCATTCACAGTACATAATGGAAATTTTATTGTTATTAATTATATTAGTGAACTCCAATTGTAATATGCAGTAAACACATCCAATATTATGCCTACTACATATGTCAATCGGGGTCCTATGTTATTGAAACTGATCGGTTAGAGACATTGTCTGTGTTTTAAGTAGGTCCTATATATAGCCGGGACCACGACCCAGAATCCTGGCGCTGAACTAGGCCCTACTGCTAGGTAGTCAGGTAACATGTATAATAAGTCAAGTAAAAAGTATGATATGTATAACAGAATAAGAACATGATAGGGTGTCAGTCATCCCACAGGAATCCTGCAGTGGAATCCTCTTTCAGCTGCGCGACTTATATCTCGGTCCACTCAAAATACAGATATTGTCTCCTCCATCAATTTTTTCAACTCGGTGTAAGTTGTTTAAGGATCATGTTATTATATTTTCATGATTAATTAATGCACATGTTATTTAGATCTCTGGATAACTCGGTGATAGTAATGATAACACTTTTAATAGTGCAATTAGGATATCAGTATCATAGGATGTGTAACAAGTATAACAGGATAAATAAGATGATGTTGTTACCATATAATAATATTTTTCCAGCGATTTTTAATAACATGAACAATATGATTTTCAGGTCGATGTCATGTATAATCAGAAAAGTCTTCCAGTGAAATCATGATATTGTTTTGAATTATCAGTCTGATTCTTTTCTGAAATTTCACTACTTATGATTATTTAAGTATTTTCTAAAGATAACAATCAATAGTTCAAATAATATAATTCCAAAAATTTATAATCATTTACCTAAAACATTTTATAGGAATGACTATAACGTCACAGAGTAAATAAATTTAGAACAAACTATTTGACCATTTCATAAAGAATTCAATCACGAAAACTAAGTAATACTGGATGACAGTTTATTAAATAAACCATAATTAAACATGAAATAAAACATGATTTGCTGAAAAGTGATAAAACACTCAAAATATATTCGGGTTCATAATATGACTTTTTTATGAAATTTCACTATTTATAATTACATTTAATTATCTTTTTAAATAACAATTATTTAATGATTTCAACTGATTTAAACTCCGAAATTAGAAATAATTTTTTTAAATATATAAATTTCCACACGATCAGATGCAGGAATAAACTAATGATCAAAAGCATAGTGTTTACATAGGATTAAATTGTGAAAGTTTATAGTTTTCATAATGTTTAAATTTATTGAGAAATTTAAATTGTCGAACATTAAATAAGTGATCAAAACCATTTGATTGAGCTTGAACCTGCACACAAAATACAGTATTTCAGAGATACAAAATAGAAGTGCAAGGTGCTCAATTCTACCGCAATAGCAAGTGGCTATGCGGGTCGTGATCCACTAGGAGGGACTAGAGATGGAAGCTTTTTAGTAAGTCTTCTTTTAAGATACAAAGTTTGGTTAAAGTTCTTCTTTAGTTCTTTAAAAGAAAAGAGAAAAATTAGGTTAAAATTAAGTGAGGAAGAAAGTGGTAGAATGAGAAGGTGGAGAAAAATGGAAAATTATTATTTACAAAGAAATTGAAAATGGAAAGAAGTAGGTGTTGTTGGTGTTCTAAACTAAAGAATAAAAGAAAAGAAAAGAAACTAAAAATTACTTACTTCTTTTGGCCAAATACCTACCTTGAATCTTTTGCAATGATGTTACCTTGAAGTGAGGCGATTAACGTATAACCCATAAGAGTTGATTCCCGTTTCCTCCACATTATATCATCAAGACGTTGCAAGTATGAAGTGATGCAGAATGAAACTCAAAATCCATCGTCATGAGCTATCGGTGGCACTCGCAAAGGCAAGGCTCTTTCGATGCTTTTAGACTCACTTGGATAACAATTGTACCAAAAGAAGAAAAGTAGGGAAGAAGAAGAAGAACACAAAACAAAGTACATACAAAAGAGAACTACAGATTTGATTTTATAACAATAAGAGAAAAGAAGGAAATCTTACACCGGTGTCACTCTCAGCACAAGCTTCATTTCGTTCTCCTATGAAACTCTGATCTCCTCTGATTTACATAAATTAAAACTAAAAATTACATGAAAAGAAAAACAAAAACCTACACTTAAAAGAATGAAAAACTGGACTAATTCCTATCTCTGCATGGTCGTCCCCATTTACAGTGAAAATCCTGCCTTTTATAAGCAAAAACCCAGAGGGGAGAGGTGTGAGAAGATAGGGAGAGGAAATGCTCCCCCTAACTCACTAACCAAGCCGCGAAAACGCGGCTTTAGCAGCGTTTTCGCAGCCAGGGTGTGGCCACGTGGCCACACCCTGTTGGTGGTGCTCCCCGGCTTCTCGATTTGTCTTTATCTTCAGCTGGATTTGCAGTTTAAGTCCAGGATTTTGACGAAATGGCCTTTGATCCTTGGCTTCAACCAATCGATTTGTAGGGATTTGTTCTAACTGATTTTCAACCGATCTGAACCGATCTGATCTGCCCTGATTTACTGAGTTCGAATTAATTCTGATTTAATTCAGAATTTGATGGGCTTTTGGGCTCATTTCTCTTCACTCTCCTTTAGGAATGGGGCTGCAAATAAATTAAACATTTAATTAGGAAAAAGCAGAGTTTATTCTATAATAAGTATGAGAATATGATAATAAATGTGCAATATTAGTGACCAATCACACCCCCATACCTATCTTTTGCTCATCCTCGAGCAAAACAACTAAACTATACTAAGGATTATTAGACCACTTTCGCAGGTCACGCGATTGCACTGAGCATGTGCAACAAGCCGTTAAACCTCTAGGTTTCCCCTAGAGGACGAGTTTTGTCTCGTGAGAATTTTCAGTGGATTACACCCACAAAATCCATAAAGAAAGGAAACAAAGAGTTAATATTTTCGAAAAGCATTTTGAAAGAGAAAAATATTTGAAATATAATTGTAAGATTTAGTAATCTAAAGTTATAGGAAAACCGAAATTTTCATTCCTAAACTTAGTCTCTATTCAAAATTTGTTATCAATCAAAGTAAGAAGTCAAATTGTACTTCTCATCTAGTCTATTACTTTATCCTAAGTCATATGCACCTTGTGATTGTGAAAATTTTGACCAAGGGTTCTTTAACTCTAACTTTTATGCCTCATTTATTTATATATATATATATATATATATATATATATATATATATATATATATTTGTGGTATTATTCCTTAGTTCTATTAGGCTTTCTAATCTGCCCATGTAACGAGCCTTTAATCGATGACTCCTAAGCCAAACGGTCTTAGGGCACCGGGTGAGAAAACACCCCAAGGACTTAAGGACTCGAGCAAACAAGACCACAAAACTAAGGATTTTATTATTTGAACCCCTTTTAGGCGTGAATACTTATGCTTTATTTGGACAAATACCCAACTTAATCAGAGAATTTTTATATATATATATATTTTTCTCAAACTTATCTAATCATCTTTCGCATAAATACTAAGGCTTGCTTAGGCCAAAGCACCTAGCTAATCAATAATTAGATTTGTTCATCTTTCATAGATCTATTTTTTTTCTTTTTTTTTATATAAGGCATAAGAATCTTTATTTTTTGAACCCTAAGTGTGTAAGTGTATGAAGTGTGCATATTTCATTAAGGTAAAGATCAAGACTAAATTACTTTGACAAATTATCTTCCTAACCCTAAAAATCAAACAAATAATCTTATTTTGACCAAGTTTAAGAAATCCTAATTTTGATTTTCCTATTCCTTAAAATTGACTCAATTTCTTACAATAAATATGTCAAAATATTGTTTCTATTTTCAAAAAGTTTTTTTAAAAGTAAAGAAAAATGTTAATATTATTTTTTTCTTTTTTTCTTTTTAAAAAAAAGAAAAACCTAAGTTATGTTAGAACCCTCCCCCCCACCTATCTCATGCATTGTCCTCAATGTATGAATTAATGCATAGATGCATGAAAAAGAAGACAGGGAAGGGAAATACTACCTTAAGGTGGTGGTTCCGGTGGTGGTCTGATTGGTCCACGAAATGCGGCCCAATCGACTTTGCATGGAGTTCGGAGGAACCCACAAAAATCTCTCTAATATAACCCATTAAAATGATGTATCCATGAAGGATTTTTATTAAAAATTTAACCCCATCTAATTTCCAAATTTCTTAATTAATTTCGGAGTCAAATTTGTCAACCGCCATGTCCCAAAATGGAGTGTGAAAAGATATAATGATTGACTTGGATTCAGGAAGTACTGGAACTAATACCGACTCAGGAAAGTGACTTAAGTCAAGTAAAGGTTCAGGAGTCGAGATAGGCTCAGAAAGTGGGTCCAAATCAAGAAGTTGAAACTCAAGTCCACATTCAGTTTCCCACAATGGAATGTGACTTAATATTGGTGATTCAAGTTCACGAATGACAGGTGTGGGAATCAAAACTGACTCTAAAATATTACTCAAGTCAGGTAACAAAACAGGAGTCAATATTGATTCGGGAATTTGAACTGGATCACAGATTTGAGAATCTAGGTCATATTTCTCATTGAGTTCAATGTCATAAAAATGAGAACTTGCCAATTTATCAATGAGACTTTCAAAATTATAAAATTGGTCAAGTTCAATATGATGATCATCAAAGATGGGTGATTCAATTTCATTATGAATTGGCACAGGATCCAATGTTGACTCAGAAAAAAGAGTGAATCAGGTGAAGACACCGGAGTCATAATTGAATCAGGAAGTAGAATTGAATCACTAAGTTGAGGTTCATGATCATATTCATTTTTAAGTTCAATTTCAGGAAAGGGATAACTTACCAAACTATCAATGTCACTTTCAAAATTTGGAGTTTGAGCAAGTTCAAATGATTGTGCTGAAATGGAACCTTGTGTTCCAAAACAACATGACTCTTCGGCTCTAACAGAATGGTTACCGATATCAGAACTGGCCAAACGGTGAAAACGTAGAGATTGGACCATCATATCTATGTCATGATTATGAGCGTTTTGAGCCTGAGTCATGGCTTCAAGCATCTTTTCATAGTTGATAGGTTCATCATTTTGTTGAAAAGATGAAGTGTTGTTTTGGAATTGGTGGTGAAATTGTGAGTCCATCAGATTTTGTGATTTTTGTTTAGACACGCATACTCATTTCCAAATTGATGATTTTCTATTTTGGACTGGTGGAACTGAGTATGAATCTTGGAAATATTGTGGACAAGGTGGATAAGGAGGACAAGTTGGTTGAAAATTGGACCCGGGGGAGGTGAATCCCCATTGACTCATTGAAAAGTTAAAATTATTCTTGAAATTATGGTTATAAGATTGGGGACATGGGTTATATTGATTCGGATAAGACCAATCCGACACACTACGTTGGTTAAAGTTATGATATGCCGGGTTAGTAATATTCGAAAAAGAGGTTGGTGTGTAATATGGATTACCATTAAAATTAGAAAAATTATTGTTATAAGCCATATCACACAATAAAACACAAACAAAGAAAAAACAAACAAATAAGCAAACAAAAAAAGAAAAAAAATTCTAACCTAAGTTAGGGTAGACCTTTGACCTAGACGACTCCTAACTGGTTAGACTATCCATAAGAGGTATAATGCAGACTTTGACCACAAGCTAATCAGCCAGGTCAGGGCAAGATTGGTGGGAGGTTATCCGTCAAAGACGTTCCTTAATTAAGTAACCACCAACCTTCGGGCTTTCGGCCCTTAATCCCCTTCCTCGACACTGATTTGGAAGAAGTCAAATTCCAACACCTTTTCCCCTTAGGATAATCTCCTAATTGAGTCCGAGATGTCCCTAGGGCCAACGTCTACTCATTTTTAGTTAGGCTTGGGTTAGTGAGTGAGGAGATTGTTTGTGGGCTAAGGGAGGGTAATGACTTCCCCACCTTATCTTGTTCATAGGACAAGCCCTTAGATCAATTTAGTGCAGTGTACAAGAAAAGCAACACTTAAGCAATGTAAACAATCCAAAAGTGTTCTTATACTAAATGCTATTCACACGTACCTTTGCTCCAGCACTCTTCAACAGTAAATAGAAAATGTAATGAAATAGACACGTGCCTAAATGCAAAGTCTAAATCATTTTTTTAGCATTTACAATCATCATTTTACTGTTGTGTTAGAAATATATATACAGTGAGTCAAACAAGGAAATAAATGCTATAGATATTTAACTATGTAATTCAGCCAACCTGCAAAAAATACAGGTTAGTAGTTCACTCAGTTTGCCACAGGACTGTAGCAAATCTGAGGGCTTCTTGGCTCTGCTTTCTTGAGCAGAGTCCAAGGCCACTTATATGTCCACTGCAGCAAGAATTCCTTATTGTTGAATCTGTACAAAAAACAAAGAAGAAAGTTAACCAAAATGTAAACTTTTAAAGAGAGTAACTTACCGTTCCTCCCCGACAACGGCGCCAAAATTTGATTGAGCTTGAACCTGCACACAAAATACAGTATTTCAGAGATACAAAATAGAAGTGCAAGGTGCTCAATTCTACCGCAATAGCTAGTGGCTATGCGGGTCGTGCTCCACAAGGAGGGACTAGCGATGGAAGCTTTTTAGTAAGTCTTCTTTTAAGATACAAAGTTTGGTTAAAGTTCTTCTTTAGTTCTTTAAAAGAAAAAGAGAAAAATTAGGTTAAAGTTAAGTGAGGAAGAAAGTGGTAGAATGAGAAGGTGGAGAAAAATAGAAAATTATTATTTACAAAGAAATTGAAAATAGAAAGAAGTAGGTGTTGTTGGTGTTCTAAACTAAAGAATAAAGAAAAAAAAGAAACTAAAAATTACTTACTTCTTTTGGCCAAATACCTACCTTGAATCTTTTGCAATGATGTTACCTTGAAGTGAGGCGATCAACGTATAGCCCATAAGAGTTGATTTCCGTTTCCTCTACATTATATCATCAAGACGTTGCAAGTATGAAGTGATGCAGAATGAAACTCAAAATCCATCGTCATGGGCTATCGGTGGCACTCTCAAAGGCAAGGCTCTTTCGATGCTTTTAGACTCACTTGGATAACAATTGTACCAAAAGAAGAAAAGTAGAGAAGAAGAAGAAGAACACAAAAACAAAGTACATACAAAAGGGAACTACAGATTTGATTTTATAACAATAAGAGAAAAGAAGGAAATCTTACACCGGTGTCACTCTCAGCACAAGCTTCGTTCTCGTTCTCCTATGAAACTCTGATCTCCTCTGATTTACATAAATTAAAATTAAAAATTACATGAAAAGAAAAATAAAACCTACACTACAAAGAATGAAAAACTAGACTAATTCCTATCTCTGCATGGTCATCCCCATTTACAGTGAAAATCCTGCCTTTTATAGGCAAAAACCCAGAGGGGAGAGGTGTGAGAAGATAGGGGGAGCAAACGCTCCCCCTAACTCGCTAACCAAATTCGCGTTTCCGCGGCCAGGGTGTGGCTGGCCACACCCTGTTGGTGGTGGTCCCCGGCTTCTCGATTTGTCTTTATCTTCAGCTGGATTTGCAGTTTAAGTCCGGAATTTTGACGGAATGGCCTTTGATCCTTTGCTTCAACCAATCGATTTGTAGGGATTTGTTCTAACTGATTTTCAACCGATCTGAACCGATCTGATCTGCCCTGATTTACTGAGTTCGAATTAATTCTGATTTAATTTAAAATTTGATGGGCTTTTAGGCTCATTTCTCTTCACTCTCCTTTAGGAATGGGGCTGCAAATAAATTAAACATTTAATTAGGAAAAAGCAGAGTTTATTCTATAATAAGTATGAGAATATGATAATAATGTGCAATATTAGTGACCAATCACCATTCCATTAAACAATAAATATATTTTGGGAAGATAAAAACACTTGCTAAGTAATTCATTTGTGTTGTATATCAGTGAACATGAAAGTGATTTACAAGCGTGAACCATGATTGAACACGAACTGCAATTTAAATATAAAATAATCACTTAGAAGTTTAAAACAGTTACATGGAATGATGTAATAAAATGCACAAATAAAATGACCAAATAAAGTAAACACTCACTAAGTAATTTATTTTGTGTTTAATACATGTAGACGTGAATAGTAATTAACAAGCATTAACCATAATTAAACTTGAACAATTATTTAAATATAAAATAATATTACTTAAAATAGAAAGGATAAAACTCTCACAAGGCAATTTATTTTGTATTTAATAAAGGTTGACATGAACAATAATTAACAGGTTGAACTATAATTTAAAAAGAATCATAATTTTTAAAATAACATTTATTAAAAGAGAAGAGGTCAAAACACTCATTTTGGGTTTCTGAGAATTTACTAGAGATTATGTGAATCTCTATGCCCTGAACTTTCTATGCTGCATAGCTCTCATCTCTACGATTTCAATGCCCCCCAAATCGCACGAATTGGAGATCAGATGACCGAGATATACTACGAACATGAAACCCGACTATTAACAGATCTGAATTATACAAGCGGGTCGAGTATTGTTTGAGTTCCTAACCAATACCCAAAACACTCATTAAGTAGTGGATATAGGTTCGGGTTTGGGGTGTGTTGGTTGAGTTCTAACATGAAAAAAAGAAGCAGAAAGAGGAGGAGGAGGAGGAGGAAGAAGAAGAAGGAGGAGAAAATGACTGGGGAGGGGGCGGCATGGTAGCGTCGCCGGGGGCACCGGCTGGAAGTACGGGCTGGTCGGTAGCGGCGCTGCAGGCGCGGCTAGAGAGAGGAACAAGAGGGTGAGAGAGAGAGAGAAATAAATATGCAGAGAGAGATAAAAAAAACAGTGGGTTCAGTTTAGGTTGCATGATTGAGGGAGAAGGGTGGATGAGGGTGGTGAGCTAGGCAACAGATCGGGGGCGCCGCAGAGCTCACCGGCGAAGAAGAAAAGATTAGGGTACTCGGCGGGGATGAAGCTCGTGGCTCCGGCGGCATGGCGGATGTTGTGGAGTAGGGTGAGTATGATGGTGGAGGCGTGGGAGCAAGCCGAGAAAGGTGAGGGGCAAGTGGTTTGTGTTATGGTGGAGAAGAAGTGGGGATGGCCTGCATGGGGAAGAGGGCGGCGCAAGGTGGGCTTGGTGGTTAGCAGGTTTGATGCATGGGTGGTGGCATACGCATGGAGGTGGGTTGCGGGCCAGGGATTTGCAGCGCGGAGATTGAGAGAGGAGGTAAGGCTCAGTCTCTGCGGTGCTTAGCCGGATCGAGGGTGGTGTGGTGGTGTTGTGTAGGAAGGAGGAGGAGTAAATCGAGGAGGTGAGTTACGGGTGTTCGCTGTGGATGTAGGTGGTGGAAGCGGTGGTGTAGAGGAAGGTGGAGCCAGCGCTGGCTGTGGGTGATGGTGCATATTCGCGGTGGCGCACGGTGGTGTAGAGGATGGTGGCGCTCGGCTTGGGTGAACGACAATGAGAAAGGGAAGAGGAAGAGGAGAGAGAAGACCGTGGGTGATGGTATGACGACTAGCTTGGAGGTTACCTGGGAGGCCTAGTGGAGAGCTAGGCAAGGGGGGTCTGGGTCACTGCGGTGGTGGTGAAGTTTGCATGGTAGTGATTAGGTTTAGCGGAGAAAGAGGAGGAGGTGAATTGCAGAGCTTGCGTGGAGAAGCTCGAAGAGGAGGCATGAATTGCCGGGGAGGAGAGGATGGAGAAGAAGAAGAGAGTGGCAGCATGTGAGAATTAGGGTTCGATGTTAGTTAGAGGGAGATGGGAGATGATGATTTATATGGGGAATTTTGGAGATTTGGGCTTGAGCTCTCAGGTTCACGTCGGGCCAAATGAAAAAAAAAAGAAAAAGGAAAATGAAAAAAAGATGGGAATATGAGATAGGCTTATGCTGAGCTACTTGGGCTGGGCTTGGGTTAATAGAAAAGGAAAATAAAGAATAAAAGAAAAGAAGAAATGAGAGGAAAAGAAGTGAGCTTAGCCATAATAATACATATTCAAAATAAATAACAATAATAATATCACCAACAATAATAATAATTAATGACTACATATTAATAACAACTTAATATAATTAATAATAATAATAGAGATTCATTACGATTAGTGATGATAACTCACATGAAATAATAACAACAACAACAACAATAATAATAATAATATTGATAATGATATGTAATATATACAGATATTTACAAACACACTCATACTTGCATGAACATAAATCATGAACACACACACACACACACACACACACACACACACACACACACACACATAGAGGAATCTGTACCTCAGCCGCCAGCTGAGATAGACTCTGTCAGCTGGCACAATGTGGCTGAATTTCAACCACTATTTTGGCTGGTACCATGGTCATAGTTTTATATGAGGGCTGTGATTATATCGCAGTGGTTTTATGAGGACTGCTGCCATGGTCGTAGTCTTTTCTAAGGACTACGATCAAGGTCGCAGTCTTTTTCTGAGGGCTGCTACCATGGTCGCAGTCCTTATTACACTGAAATTATATGTTTTTTAGGACTGCGACCATGTTACAGTTGACTGCGACCATGTTGCAATAGGTTTGCAACCATATTAAAGTGACAGCTGAGAGAGTCTCTCTCAGCTGGCGGCTGAGGTACATTTTTCTCATATATATATTATATATACATGTATTTATACACATAAATAAAATATATTAATCAATAATAATAATGATGAGTAAATCCAACTAAATTAAAAATATATAAAAATACAATATTATTAGCTAGGGTATATTGCATTCTACTCACTTTAACAAAAATTTGTCCTCGAAATTTTGATAAAGCGGGGAATGAATAAAAATGGACCAGGGTTGATAATGTATAAGAAGGAATTAGGAATAGATACAATAGGATAGAAATCAAAGAAATGATGATTGATCGCCGATGTCATCTTCTTGCTTCACATCGCTTCTCTGTGCATGAATCCACCACGCTTCAACTATGCACTCTAATTTCTAGTGTCGATTCAGATATGATGACTGGTCCCAAGAGCCAAAATCGGAGAAATAGATCTGAGATGAAAATAGAAATCAACAGGAAAAATACAGATCGCTCCGGAAGAAATGTTGGAATCAGGGACATCATGAGAATGAATTAGGTCCGTTGTATTGAAAATCGACCATCGAAAGAGTACCTGCGATGTTAATACCACGCAAGCATGATAAATCGAGAGCGTATCTAATCTACCGTAGAGTAGTGAAGCCAGAAAGCTGTGTAGAGAGCCCGGGACCAAAGTACGCTCGGGGTCTAAGCGCACTCTCCGTAGCTACCACAAAACCCATAAGGGTACATGCTTAAAATCATTGGATAGCCATCTCGAGAGTGGGCAGAAACCCAGAGTTGGTACAAAGGTACCTGCACGAGTTGTTCTATCCTATTACAAGCATTACAGTACATCGGTCCGGTTCAAGTCTAGACATGTCCACAGAATACAACACACCAACCCGTACAATCACACCGGACTGATACTAAATACAACAGAATACCAATTTTTAATACAAGTCTATTTTTGGCGAGGAAAGTCACTCACCTAAAACACTAATTTTTGAAGCTTTCCGTGTCTGAATTCCTGGGAGAGGAAAAACACAAAGCGAGCGAAGGATAGGGGGGCTTGGCCCTTGGGTGGCCGCCGGCCCTTAGGGGTGATGCGCCACCCATGGTGGCCTAGGAAGTGGCTATCCATGATAAGAGAGAGGAGAGAGTTAAGGCGGAGGTGTTGGAGTAGGTGGTTGTAGTAATTTGGTGGAGTTTGGTGTTTTGGAGGAAAAATGAAAAGGAATTTGAAGGAGGTGAAGAAGATGGTGATGTTGAATGTTGAATAGGGTGATAGAGGTGGTGTTGTGGTGGTGAGAGTTGAGATGGTGGTGATGGAGAAGAATAAAAGAGATGGTGGTGAAGATGGAAGGTTTATAGTGGTGGTGATGGAGTTTGTTGAAGGTGATGGAGTTGTCCCCGGAATGGTCGTTGGAGTGGTTGCCGGAGGTGTTGTTGGAGAAGAGGGCCCGACCCCTAGCCAAGGGTAGTGGCCGGTCTAGTAGGGGTGATGTGGTGGTGGTTTTGTGGAGGGATTTGTGGTGGTGGTAGTTTTGGAGAAGGTAAAGGAGAAGGTGGAGGTTTTGATGGAGTTTTAGAGTTTTGTGGTGGTTTAAATGGAGATAGAGGAGAAGGAAGATGATGGTAGGGAGTTAGAGAAGTTGTATTTGTTGTGGTTGTGGTGGAGATGAAGGAAGAGTTGATGGTGGTTTGGGTTTTGATGGAGATAATGAAAAGGAAGAAGAAGATAAGGGTTTTATATTTGGGATTGGAGTTAAAGGAGAAGAAAAAAGAATCAAGGGAAGGGGTTTTTTTGTAAAAAAGTGAGGGGTGAGGTGGCCTTGGCCGGCCATGGTGATGGGAGAGGGTAATTGAGTTGTTTGGGATATTTTGATGGAAAGATGTAGAAGGTAATGGAAGAATGAAGAGTGTTTTAGAATATGGTGGAAGGAAAAGGAAGGAAAGAAAAGAAAAAAAGGGATTATTTGATTGGAAGAAAAAGTGAAAATAATTAAAGTGACAGATTCCCCGGACTCGGTTGCGGGTGCGAAAATCTTTCGGAAAAATACCAGAATCGTCCGAAAATCAAGTATCTCGGAATGACCCAAAATTCTCAAAAATCAAGAATATTATCTAAGGCTCATGGTGAAATCTATTTTCAGAGATTCTATATGATTTTCAAATTAAAATTTTGAAATCGATCGCCGATATCGGTCGACGCCAAATCTGGCCGAAATCTGTTAAATTCTGAAAATACCAAAAAAAATGTATTAAGATAGTAAAAATTATTTTAAGAAAATATATGAAGTGGTTTCTCAAAATTTAACTCTATTTGTAAATTAAAATCTGGAAATAAACCAGCGGTGCCGATTAATCCTGATTTTAGGGTTTTTCTAAAAAGAATTCTGAAAAATTCTGAAAAATCATGAAAATTCAAATATATTGATAACAGTGTTTGAAATTGAAAGCGGTCAAATCTGATTACCAGAGAGCTCAAATCATGTAATACTGCTATGTGAGCAAAAATAAATAAAAGGAAATAAGAAAATACGCTCGAAAAATTAGGATACGTATCTGAGTACGTATTCTGAGAATGGGGTCTTACAGACTGACAACCCTAATGGTCAGAAAAATGACCACTGGCCGGTTGATCGGGTGGTCGACCGATAGGCCATTCTGGGCCTGTTCTGGACCCCAATAGTTATATTTTAGGAATCCTATAAATATGGGTTCCCTTGGCCTATTTCTCCTAAGATTTTCAAGAGCAAATTTTCCCACCTTCTCAAGTGTTTTCAACAAAGTTTTCAAAAGAGTTTTTATGCCAAAATTCATTATCTTTATTAATTTTTAAAGTTTGAAAAATCAAAGAAAATCAAGTCTTTGAGAATTCTATTTTGTTCTTCATTTTATATATCCATCAAGAAGTTTTTCCCAAGTATTTTCTTTGTTGTTTTATTTTCAAATACTTTGTTTTCTCACATACTTGAGCTATCATCTAAAATCTATCTTTAGGATCTTTGTATTGTGAGAAAAATTATTTGTGATTCTTTGAGATCACCAAGAAAGAGTTTGTGATTATTGGATCACCAAGTTTTATTTCTTCTTTGCTTTGTGCTAGGCTTAGTGCCCACCTCTTGTGTAGAGGTTTGTGTTGTAGAAAGAGGAGTTGTGTACTCCTGGTGTTGAGTTGTAATTTCTCAGTGGAGGTCCCTTTGTGGAAGGTCCTGTGTGGACATAGTGGAACCTTCTGTGTGAAGGCAGGGACGTAGAACAGTGGCTCGAACCTCGAAATGTATCTTGGTGTTTGCGTGTCATCCACTATCTCTCAACTCTATCTCTCTATATATCTTGCATTGCTTTATATTGCTCATATTATATATGTGCTTGGTATTGTTTGTGTGCCAACACTTGTGTTGAATCAAGAGAGCTTCTAATAGCTCCTCAACTCTTAGTCTAGAGGAATCTAGAGAGTAGTTCCAGAGTCCTTCACGGAAATTCGGGCTCACTCTTGATTACACATAGTGTGTTAGCAATTAGTTTTTAAATTTCGTATCATTTGTCCTAAATTAGCTTGTACACCTATTCACCCCTCTCTAGGTGTACCTACAATTTGGTGGTGGTGGTTTGATGAAAAAGGAGATAATGGTGGGATGATGATGAAGATGGAGATGCAGATGAAGATGATGGTATTGGAGGTGATGGAGTGGGTGGAGGAGATGGGGGTTGCTTGAGGGTGAGGTGGTGGAGATGGTCACCGGAGGTGGTCGGCGCCGGCCCGTTCCCAGGGAGAAGAAGAAAAGGGAGAGAAGAAAGAGGGGGAGAGAAAGAAAAGAAAAAGGGGAAAGAAAAAGAAAAGAAAGGAAAGGAAAAAGAATGAGAGATATTGAAAGAGAGTGATGGAGGAGATGGGAATTAAATGAGGAGGAGTGGATCGGCAGGTAGGAGATAGGGGAAAAAGAAAAGGAAAAGAAAGAAAGAAATGAAAAGATTCTAGAATAATAATATTATAATAATATCAGAAAATATCGACTAATCCAAAAAAATCCCCAAAAATTCTCAGAGGTAGAAAACATCACCTAAGATATAATATATAATCAGTTTTTAGAAATAAAATTTTATTTTCAAATTAAAAATCCTGGAATCAACCGGTGATACTGGCCGGCACCAAATCCGGGCGAGTTTCAATAAATTCAGAAAAATCTCAAAATATATGTTAAGATAGAAAATATGATTCTAAGAAATAAAATAAAAGCAGATTTCAGAAATTTAATTCTATTTGTAAATAAAAATCCTTAAATCGACCAGCGAAACTAGTCGACACTATCTGAAGATTTTACAATTTAATTCGGAAAAAATCCAGAAAATAATGAAAAATCTAAAATATTGAAAAATAATATTTGAAGCTGAAATCGGTCAAATTTGACTACCAAAAGACTATATCAAGAAATACATTAGGATCAGATCCCTGGTTCAGACTAGGGCCGACTCCGAGTCCACTAATCTGGATACAATGCAAAATGATCGCATAAATAATCATAAAATAAAAACAAATATAAGAAGTAAGTCAAAAAGTATGTTCAAGAATCTAAATACGTAACTAAGTACGTATTCTAGGAATGGGGTGTTACTTCTATCTACCTAACAAAAATTTCGATAAGGGAAACATGACTACAGGAAGGACAGGAACATGGATTATACCAATTAAGATATGAATAATTAAGGGTAATGCTCATAACCAACTGACTAATAACTCTAGACCTAGACATCTCCTGCACTTCTTGCCATATCAATTTTCTGACGGTACTATAATAATACTGACATGATGTATGCTGATAAAAGAATATTGACCCACTCTGAATAATAATAAGAAATGATCTCCCTTCAGAACTGGCCAAACTTTCACTGCTTGATTTCTGCTAGAATCGACATAGATTACTTTTTTCAAATAGACGTGACTCCAAAAATACGATACTTACATGTTCAGAACTCACACTACTTTACGTGGCATGAAGCTGTTCCCGGCGAAGAGTCTGTAATGAGATTACTAGAATTCTATTTGTTCTCTGCCTAGAAATAGATCATAATATCGTAGATAGAGAAAATCCAATAAACTGATCGCATATACATAAATGAAGAACAACCGATAATAATAAGTTTTGAATACTGGGCATCAATTACTCTAAAAAGCATAATTAAGAACTCATAATAACTGCTTTCTGAATGTTAATCTGACTGTAAATTAAATATCTAGTGAATACCCAAGTCATGCAATGTTGGCTGAATAGATTGTCAAGAAGATTATGACAAACTTGTTGATCATACACGTGCATTACATGTTTTCAAATCATATGTGACACATTTCTGCATTTATATTTAAATAAAGCTCTGCTATTTAATATATTTTCATGTCTAGTGGCATGCAATATAATTAAGACAAAAAGAGAGAGATTAACAGATTTATCCAATTAAATCTAAAAGTTCAAAAAGAGGGGATCGATTCAAATCCAGAGGTTTTAGAAGTCATCTTATCTAAAGACCAAATCTATCAGATAAGATAATACCAATCGAAATTCAAGTAAAAATAGAATTTGACCTAAATGGTTGAGCTGAAGATCAAAGGATATATCATTAATCAAAGCAGAAACTGAAAATTCAAGAGGATCAAAGGATAGAACAAAGATCAATGGAGGAGCGCCCCCAGACCCTGGCCCAATGGCTAGGATATGGCCACAAAAATATGGCACAAGGCACATTTTCACAGCTGGATGTTTGAATTAGGGGAGTGTTTGCTCCCCCTATTTTCTTACGCTATCCCCTATCTTTTTCTTCCTATAAATACATGCATACTTCGAAGGTAGAGGGAGGATGACATTAGAGAGCTTTAGTTTAGTTTAGTTTAGGTTTTTATTTTTTTTCTTCAATGTATTTTTTATTTTATTTTAAGTTAGAGAGAGTTACATGAAAGGAGAAGAACAAGAATTATAATTAGAGTGACATTGATGTAATCCTTTTTCAAGGGAGAATTGCATTAAAGTGACATCAATGAAGTTTTCTACTTTTCTTCATTATACTCGATCTAGCCAAGAACCGTATTCAAGTTACTCTTTCTATCTGCTTACTTTATTTCACGCTGAGGTAAATCTTCATTATGATGCAATGATAGAGGTACATATTCTTTTAATTTCTTCCTATTCATTAGTTTAGAATTTCACTCCAAAATCAACATTCTTCTCTTTATTTAGCTTTTCCTTTTCTTTTGTAAATAAAACAAACAACACCACCATCTCTTCTTCTACCATCTTTATTTGTTTTCTTTTATTTAACCTCACTTTATTTGTTTTCTTTTACCAAAACTAAGAACTTTTAAACTCGTTTTTGTAAGCTTAAATGAAGAAACTTACACAAACCTTCCATCGCAGTCCCTCATTGTGGACACAACCCGCATAGCCACTTGCTATAGCGGTAGATTTGAGAACCTAGCACTGTTCTAAAAATTTTGTATTTTTCTGTGCAGGTTTAGCTCGATCAAAATTTTTGGCGCCGTTGCTGAGGAGGGACGGTAAGTCTTTTCTTCTTTTTAATTTACTTTAAACAGTTTAACTTTTTCTTCTCTGTTTTTGTATGCAGGAACTAATTTCAGGGAAACAAGTATTACAGTACATGAATAATGCCCCTGAGACTCTGCTCTAGAAAGCATAGCTCAGGGAAACTCCAATTTGCCGCAGAAATGCGGCCAACGCCGCGTTTGCGCGGCAAAGGAGAAAGACTACTTACCCCATTTTCTTGCAGGGTGATTGATTTGCAAAGTGTAGGCTTCTGCAACCACTGGTTTTTCAATTTAACCTATTCTGCATACTTCTCTAATTCCAACAGTAAATGGTTGCTTTGTTAAATCCTAAAAATGACTAGACTTTGCATTTAGGACACGTGTCTAATTCGTTTATCTTTTACATTACTGTTGAAGAGTGCCAGAGCTAAGGTACGTGTGCATAGCATATAGTTTAGGAAACATATTTTGAGTAATGTATATTGCTTAAGTGTTGCTTTTTCGATATACTTGTACACTTGCACAAAATTGAATGGCTTGTCCTATAAATAAGATAAGGTGAGGAAGTCATTACCCTCCCTTAGCCCACAAATAATCTTCTCACTCACTAATCTATTCCTAACTTAAAATTGAGTAGACGTTGACCCTAGGGTCATTTCGGACTCAAATAAGGATTGACTTAAGGGAAAAGTTGTTAGAAGTTGATTCTTACTAAATCGGTATCAAAGGTCAAGGATTGACGGGCGAAATCCTGAAGGCTATTGGTTTGCCATAATTAGGCTCGTCGCTTTTTTGCACGAATACCTCCCACAAACCTTACCCAATCTGGCCGATTAACTTGTCAGGTTCTGCACTATACCTCCTGTGGCCAATCAACAGTTAAGAGTCGTCTAGGTCTAAGGTCAACCCTAACTTAGGCTAAATTTTTTTTGTTTGTTTATTTGTTTGTTTTTTGCTTTCGATATCTTTGTAATATGGAATAAAATTATAATTTTTTCAATGCATATAGTGATCCATACTTCACACCAACGTCTTTTGATTCAGATACTACCATCCCAGCATTTCATAACATTAACCAACCAAATATGCCAGATTGGTCTTATCTGAATCAATATATGCCGCAATCCCAGTATTATGAACAAGATTGGGATAATCATCACGACCCTTCATCGAGTTAGTGGGGATACAACTCCCCCGAGTCTTACTATCAACAACCTTACCAACAAACAACTTCATATACTCCATACCAAGACCCACCTTTAGAAGAAAAACTTCTTTAGAAAGAGTTTCGAAGCCTTCCTTTAGTCCACACGACAATTATGAATCCAAACAGACTTAATTCTTCCAAATAATTTCTAAATCCAAGATCCCTACTCCAATTTTCAAGTCCCACTACAATAAGAAGAACCTGTTGACTTAGAAGAGAGTATGAAAACCATGATTCAAAGCGAAGATTCCTTTGCCCAGTCTATCGATATGATAGAAGTAAGACTTAGTCGATTGGAAAATATGCATAGGAATGAGGAAACTCTCCCTACTTAGTCCTTGACTATTCCTGAAACTTTTAGCCATATTAATGGAAACCAAGAATCACAGTATCTTGAAGACTATTATCAAGATTCAATTTCACCATAAAACTTTGAACTTGACCAATACCAACCCATTGACAAATTGGCAAGTTTTTATTTCAATGAGATTGAACTTGAAGATGAATGTGACACCAATTCCCAATATTGTGATTCAGTTTAACTTTTTGAATCTATGCTGACTTCGGTATCCTTACCCAATTTGGACCTAATTTCGAAGCCAACACTGATTTCTATCCCTATAGAGATTGAACATATACCACCTATTTTGGATAGTCACATTCTATGTTAAGAAATGAATGTGAACTTCAAATTTATGATTTGGATCAAACTCATGAACCAACTCTGACTCTCGAATCTAAACTTGATTTGAGTTTTATTCCCGGGTTAGTATCGGTTCCTATTTCTTTCATTACTGAGCCCAAATCATCTATTTCACAAAATCACATTCCATTGTTGGATTAAGGTTTAGATCAATTTGACTCTGTGATGATATCTCAAGATTGGTCATATAACTAGAAAAAATTTCATGTTAGGATCTTGCATAATCCTATTCATATTAGAGAGTATAAAAAATGTTAATAGGAAAGAGGTCATGAAAGGTGGGTTCCATAAAAATCCACAATATCTAGATTGGGTAGAAATGCTTGGCCCAATGCGACCACCACCGAAACCACCTTTTAAGGTGACAATTTTTTTTCCTCTTTCACCTTTTTCATGTATCATTACATTTCATTCATACATTGAGGACAATGCATTAGTTAGGTGTGGGGGAGGGTTTATTAATATATATATATATATATATATATATATATATATATATATATATATATATATATATATATATATATATATATATATATAGTGAGTTGATCCCCTAAGAATAGTTCTCACGGATTTCTGTGAGAACTTTCATGTGGGCCGTCAGATCTGATAGAGATATGATTTTATTTGATTTGATCTCCACATGAAAGTTCTCACAGAAATCCGTTAAAACCGTTCTTAGGGGATCAGGTCCCTATATATATATATATATATATATATATATATATATATATATATATATATATATATATATATATATATATATATATATGAATGAAAGAGAGAGAGAGAGGGAGAGAGGGGGGAGAGAGTATATATATATATATATATATATATATATATATATATATATATATATATATATATATATATATATGTATGTATATGTATATGAATGAGAGAGAGAGAGAGAGGGAGAGAGCGGGGGAGAGAGAGAGACTTGGCTCCTTTCAAAAGGATTTGAGCCAGAATCCTTCCCATTGAAATTCAACCCCCGACTTTCAAATGCAAGATCCACTCTGTTAAAGTTGATCTATATTATGTGGAATCTCTAAAAATAAAAAATCATGTTATTTGAATACTTTTTTCTTATTCATCAAGTATGCGTAAAATGGACGACCGAAAGTAGCATTTGCTTAGATCTATGACTTTAGACAAGCAAATTCTCGATCCAACCATTTGATCATGATCTAAACATTTAAAAAACCCTATATACCAATTTTTTAAGATTTCAAATATTATACACCGTTAAACTAAGCAACTCCTACTTTCGGCTGTCCGTTTTGCGCCCACTTGATTTTTGGTTTTAAGAGACTTCAAATAATGTAGATCAGCTTCAATGGAGTGGATCTTGCATTTGAGCGTAAGAGGGTTGATTTTCAATGGGAAGAATTTAGGCTCAAATCCTTTTGAAAGGAGCCAAGTGTATCTATTGATACGTATATATAATCCTTTCTTTAAAACTTTTTGAAAAGGAAAATAATACTTTGACTTATTTTTGTAAGAAATTAAGTTAATTTTAAGGAATAAGAGAATCATAATTAAGATTTCATATACTTGATCAAAATAAAATTATTTGTTTGATTTTTAGGTTAGGAAGAAAGATTGAAAAATTAATTTAGTCTTAATTTTTTACCTTGATGAAATATGCATACTTTATACACTTACACATTTAGGGTTCTAAAACAAAGATTCTTATGCCTTATAAAAAACTTATTATATAAAAAATTCTCTGATTAAACTGGGTATTTGTGCCTCATAAAGCATAAGTATTCACGCCTAAAAGTGGTTCATATAAATAAAAATCCTTAGTTTTGTGGTCTTGTTTGCTCAAGTCCTAAGTCCTTGGGGGTTTTCTCATCTGGTGCCCTAAACCGTCTGGTTTGGGAGTCACCGACAATGGCTCGTTACACGGGCGAATTAGAAAGCCTAATAGAGCTAAGGGATATTACCGCTATAAATATGAAAAAAATAAGGCATAAGAGTTAGAGTTGAAGAATCTCGAGTCAAATTTTCACTTTGATTGAGGTATATATGACTTAGGGTAAAATATATGACTTAGGGTAAAATAATAAACTAGATGAAAAATACAATTTTATCCTTACTTTGATTGAAAATAAGTTTTTGAATAGAGACTAAGTTTAGAAATGATTAAGTTTTGATAATCCTATGACTTATCGATTACTTGAATTTTTACATTAATACTTAAAATACTTGTTTTCCTTCAAAATGCGCTTTCAAAAATACTAACACTTTGTTTTTCTTTATTTATGGATTTTGTGGGTGCAATCCACTGAAAACCCTCACGAGACACAACTCGTCCTCTTGGGGGTAACCTAGTGGTTTAACGCTTGTTGCGCGTGCTAAGTATTACTGTGATTCCTATAAAAATGAGTTAGGTTAGGTTAGTTCTACCTTTTGTTTTGCTAGAGGACGAGCAAAGATAGTTGTGGGGGTCTGATCATACACGTGCATTATATGTTATCATATCATATGTGTCATAATTCTACATTTATATTTAAATAAACTCTGCTATTTAATGTATTTTCATGTTTAGTGGGCGTGCAATGTAATTAAGAAAGAAAAGAGAAAGATTAACAGATTTATCCAATTAAATCCAAAAGTTCAAAAGAAAGGAGATCGATTTAAATCCATAGGTTCTAAAAGCCATTTTATCTGAAGGCCAGATCTATCAGATGAGATAATACCAATCAAAATGCAAGTAAAATAGATTATTGAAGACCCAGTTTGTTAAGCTGAAGATCAAAGGATATATCGTCAAATTCAAAGTAGAAACTAAAATTTCAAGAGGATAAAAGGATAGAACAATGATCAATGGAGGAGCACCCCTCAGACCTTGAGCCAATGGCCAGGATATGGCTGTAGAAATGCGGCCCAAGCCACATTCCACGGCTGGATGTTTAAATTAGGGGGAGCATTTGCTCCCCTTATCTTCTTACGCTAACCCCTCTCTTTCTTTCTATAAATACCTGCATACTTTGAAGGCAGAGGAAGGATGGCTTCAGAGAGCTTTAGTTTAGTTTAGTTAGGTTTTTATTTTATTTTTTCAATGTAATTTTTATTTTATTTTAAGTTAGAGAGAGTTACATAAGAGAAAAAGAAGAAGAAATATAATTAGAATGACACTGATGTAATCCTTCTTTAAGAGAGAATTGCATTGAAGTGATATCAATTGAGTTTTCTATTTTTTTATTATACTCGATCTAGCCAAGCACTGCATTCAAGTTACTCTTACTATCTGCTTATTTTATTTCACGCTGAGGTAAATCTTCATTATGATACAACGGTAGAGGTAAGTATTCTTTTTATTTCTTCTCATTCATTAGTTTAGAATTCCACCCCAAAACCAACATTCTCCCCTTATTTAGTTTTTTTTCCTTTTCTTTTTTAATTAAACAACAACAACACCATCTCTTCTTCTACCATCTTCTTCTTAATTTAACCTAACTTTATTTGTTTTCTTTTACCAAAACTAAGAAGAACTTTTAAACTCATTTCTGTAAACTTAAAAGAAGAAACTTACACAAAGCTTCCATCGCAGTCCCTCCTTGTGGATCACGAACCGCATAGCCACTTACTATAGTAGTAGAATTGAGAATCTAGCACTATTCTAAAAATTTAGTATTTTTCTATACAGGTTTAGCTCAATCACTTGTTTAGACACAGTAAGAAAACCCGATTCATTAAATCTATGAAAACAAGTTAAGCGGGAGAAATCTAGGGAATGAGGCAAGAATGCTAAACATTATCAGAACTAGCCATGAGCGAAGCAAAACTTAGGTGAGGCCATTGTGTAACACAACATTAGGCGCTAAATACTACGGTGCGGTAGAGCTAATGCTCTGCGAGACTCGCACTTTGCCGAGCTCACGTGGCGAAGCCAGCGCATAACACATCGCTAAATGCTAAACGCCAGGATACAACAAAGCCTGCGTGTGGTTGAACTCGCATGGCTAGTACACGACTCTCATTGGGCGAGGCTAGTGGGGTTTGTGGCTCATCAAATTCATAAAAAAATGCTGAGTGTTGCGGTTTCAAAGAACATGATCAAGAATACATCCTAAATGTTATCTTCTGGATGTCAACTTTATGGCAGATCACTTCTGAAGATTCCTGAACTCCGTAATGTTCATAGAAAGAAGTGATTGTTACTGGAATAATATAGAGAATACCATGGCTCTATCTAACAAAAGTTCTAAATCTGAAAAATCATTTTACACCGACGCCTCTCGTGTAGTGATACAGTCTATCTGATTACATACATTATGACTACACTACTATCTGTACTGATCTTCACTTTTGTGCTAATCCCCATAGAATAGTCATATATATAATATAATATGGAGTCAAAGAACTATCTGATATAAGATAATATGATGCGCTAGAATTGAAGAATGTCAGAATAGGATGAGAACAAATCACATCTGTCCTGCTGCTACCTCACTAGTCTACCATATCTTAAGTTGGTATAAAGGCTACAAAAATTAGATGACTAAAAATGAAAAAGATAGGAATAGCATGAAAAAAAGGTGGATACAGAGAGACTAAGACTGATGATGATAGTGCAATAAGGAGGATATAATATAGAAAACTTACTAACTCAAGGAATGATAAAATAGGGATAATGGTTACGGGTGGTACATTAGGGTTCCTGTTCCTGATATTAGGTATCCCTTCCTGTTCATACTCCATTCAATATCTTGACTTCCTCTTCAGTCATATTATATGTTTGCCTCCTTATGCCAGCTGTCCTAACTTTTGGTCTTCTCTATGCCTGACTATATGCTTGTTGCAGGGGATGAAGTAAGGTTCCTCTGTCAGTAGGTTTTGAATTCTCTCCCAATGGTGGTACTGGATGTGTTGATCAGATCGGTGCAGTGTTCTCTGCCTTCTTGAATGGATAGTCACTCTTCAAATGATATCCGGACCCGCACACAAAATATAATTCATAAGCTGTCTGGCGGTTGCGTTATAAGTGCCCAGGCTTCAGACAGTAATCACATATCATATGCTGAGGGCGAGGTTAGAGTGATTTCTTGGCTAGTGGGGTATCCAGGGGCTCTGCCTCTTATCCTGATTTTTCTTCTTCAGTTCCCTTCTACCTTTTGAGCGATGATGAAAACTTGAGAATACGTCTTAGGCTGCTAGGGTTATAAGAAATATCTTTGATCTTTATCTTCAGGCCTTACTATAATCTACTTGCTCGGTTCTCCTCGTCAGCCACCATGTACAGCGCAAACCAACTATGTCTTAGAAACTTTGTAGCATACTTTTCTACAATTCGACACTCCTACTGTAATCTGATAAATTATTCTTTCATCTCTCTTTATGCCATCTGGGAAGAACCTCTCGTAGAAACTCTTCGAGAACTGGTCCCAAGTGACGGGCTTTTCCAGTTTCGCTTCCTCTACCAACCACCAAGTTCTTACTATATCTCTTAGCGGTATCTTAGCCACTTCCACCTTGTCCTCATTTGGCATTCTAACTGCCCTCATAAAGTTCGCTGCTTCTATCAACCATTATTCCATATCAACGGCTTCTCCGTACCAGGAAATATAGCTGGCTGTAGTTTTCTAATTTTAGAGATGTTCCCTGACCTCTCGCGGAGTGCTGTCAATAATCTTTAGTGCAAGATCTTCGTCTATTTCTGTTGGTTTCCATCATACCCTTCACCTCAAATCAACACACTCCATTAGGACCACCCTAAGAAGAACCAGAACCATTATGAATTTTCTATCTTTTCTTGATTTAAGTTGGTCTAAGAATAAAGTGAAACTAAAGGGTGAAAGGATGGGAGAACTTCAAAATAAAAGGGAAGGATTATCAAGAGAAAATATATAACTCTGTACTTATAGTTGGATTGTATAACCAAGACTCATGCATTCTAGTTGTAAATTTCTTTACCATTAATTTGTCGACTGATTGTACTGATGATGTGAGAGCTTAGGCTTTGATATCACCTTGTAACGCCCCGACCCCGTGGGTACAGAGATATTACTGCGACGTATATACGTAGGTCAAAAATACCCTCATATATATATATATACGTTAAGCTTCAGTACAGGCAAAAATCAGAGTTTAAAAATACGTGATGCATTATACATTCCAATATATGAGTATAATTACAAAGATATCACAAGATATAACATAATATTACACGAATATTACATCACCCGGTAGGCACAATTGCGAGAATAGAAAGAAATATATAAGTATGTACAGTACAAAAGGCACTCACGAGTCACGAAAGAAAAGCTCGAGAGTCGAGCAGCGGGCCTAGAAAGATAGGACCCCAGACGGTCTGCTGATGATCCACGCTTCCATTTCGCACCTCTTGTCATCAACCGAGGAGAATTCACAAGTTTCAAGCTCTGGGATCTGGACATGAGAATCCAGGGGAGTCAAAAACTCCCCAACGAGTGGTGTGGTGAATGCCAAGTGGCGTGTAGGGATAAGCACACGTGTATCGATAAATCTAGATCAAAAGAGTATGTATTGATAATCGTGTGTGAGCACATACATACAAAAGCAGGCAGAGAGATAGTAAGTGATATCAAGTAGAGAACATGCATGGTATAATATGATAAGAACAGGAGACTAGTGGAATAGAACAAAAGTGATAAGCCAGATGTATACATATATAATAATAATAAAATCAGAAATCTGAAATAAAACCCGATGAAAGCAAATATGACAAAACCAGCAGTACAACCCAGTTTACGGCTCCATGAGATAAGTACATTGAAGGAATAATCCAAATAAGGAAGCTATCATTTACATACCATATATCTCACATCATCATAAACTAAGTCCATACGACCCGAATTGCAAAACATACAACAAATTATTAATTAGGATCTTTTATTATTATTACTTGTCCTACTTAGATGTCTAGGTATGTAGACTAGCATCCCAACACATATATATCTACATCTGAGTAAAGCAAGGTTGTCATTGAAAATGAACGAGAGTATCAATGAACAATATTTACAGTGGGTCCCGTGCATACTCGGAATCACAACCCAAGATTATTCTATTGCTGGAGGATAGAACCTACCACAAGGCATTCAAAAGGGTCTTATAGGATGCCCTTTTCAGGATGGTACCAAGAAAGAGGGAGCCAGCGCTCCCCTCGGTCACCTGGAGGCTTTTAGGTCGAACTGAAAGTTTTAGTTGCACAACATACCTAATGCCACTGTAAACACGAACATATATTGATATCCATAAATTTTTCCCGACCCGATTTAAGTTTTTCTTTTTATAGTTTATTAGATAATTATCAGATTACGGGAATAAGCTGGAACAAGTTAGTAGCATCAGGAGTACAGGTGTATCAGAAGTACAATTTGTACTGGGATATATCACAATATATCAAGATATCAGGTCATCATTTTCGTATAGTGATAATTATAAGAGTCAGGTATGTCATGCTGGATGTCAGGTGATAGCATGACAGAGGGTGATACCAGTCAGGTGTCAGCAGACAACATGGTAAATGTTAGCACATCAAGTGAAAGCACGCCAAGCGATACAGGAAAATAATACCGATACAAGAGATCCGTACGAATATAGGAAAACCAGCAGTATCTGAAAATAGTATAAATAAGATTTCAAACTCTTCACAACTATTAATAGAAGAATAGATAAACTGGTAAGTAGGCAATTAGCAAGCAAGTGAATATCCAGCAGAGCTAAGCAAGCTGGAGACGCGGACAGCAAACAGTGTTTAATCACTTGAGTGTTTGAAGGAGCTACTAGAATGACTAGGCATAGAAAGTGAGTCTAAAATCTGACAGAGTACCGCTTAGGTGAATCTAGTGATAAAGCGCTGAGCGCTAAGCTTGCCTACTAGGCAGAGCATGAGAGACGTGACGGTCTAAGTGCACTCCTCTTTTAAGGAAGTGGGCGAGAGCCCAAAGGCTAGAGTATGCCCAGGTTCTAAGAGCACTCTTGGTAGCTGCCCTGAAACCCATAAGGGTGCATGACCAATAACCTATTGGATAGCCTGTTGGAACTTGCTTTTGATGATACATTTGTGAAGCCATTTCATATGGAGCTCTATCTCAAGCCTATTCAAGAGTTCTACATGATCAAGACTTCCCAAAGAGAGTTGATAATGATGTATAATGTAATTGTTGATAGCATGTTAAAAGCCTTTAAGCACACACACACACACACACACACATCATAGCCTATTAGTTGACTTATACCCATTTGTAGTCGGCTTATACATAGTATAGTCGACTTGCCTTTTTATGTAGTCGACTAGATTTGTGTCCTGAATATATACCAACTCTATGTTTGCATTATTAGTCGACTTAACAGTCTTCCTAGTCGACTAATAGATGCTGTAGTCGACTATCCCTTAAGCCTAGTCGACTAGTTTCAGTTTTCAGAAACTTGTTTTTTGATTTCAACTTGACCTAGTCGACTTGGTCTTTTATATAGTCGACTAACCTTGAGAAATTTGCCTACCCTAGTCGACTAACCCCATATCTCAAGTCGACTAATGGCAGTTTCTGGCTGTTAGACAGTTTCTGTTTTCTGGTATTTTCTTCAACGTTATCCAACGTTTAAACATTCAAATTTGTCCTAATAACTACCATAACTAACCATAGAGTTCATCTATAAATAGAGTTGTTATCTTAGGTTTAATATACCAATTAAAAATCAATTATTTTCTGACCAAAACTCTATTGAAAAATCTGGTTTTCTGAAAACTGTTCCTACTTTCTGTTTCTTCACCAAATTCCTACTCCAAAGTGAAGATTTCTGAAAGTCCACCTATAATAGCCCTTGTCACGATCACATACTGAATCAAGGCTCATAAGAAAGTTTGTAATCACTCAAAGAGGAGCATTGTACAAGGCGTCTTCTTGGTGTAGAAGAGAGGTTGTACAAGGTGTTTGTCTTCTTAGTTTGTAAGAAGAGTTGTACACATTTGGCAAAGGGGATTTGTCAAGTGGTGTGCAAGGTATTGATTTTGGGTGTACAAAGTCAAAGGATAAAGAAAAATCTCAAGCAGGTGGCTTGGGGACTGGATGTAGGTCACGAGGACCGAAGCAGGATAAATCACTTGTGTTTGCGATAATTATCTTTTCTGTGATTTATTTTCCTTATTTGCAAGTACGTTTATTTCTTTTATACTAATATCCTTGTGTGAGTGTTGACGTGTATATTAGATCCACACTTGGCATCATCTCGGGACCAACAATTGGTATCAAAGTGGGTTCAACAATTGGTATCAGAGCCCTGTATACCTAGTCAACAATCTATAAGGATGGCAATTGAGTTCCCTTCATCACAATTCAAAGAAGGACATTCTACACAACGTCCACCGCTATTTGACGGATCCAACTACAACTACTAGAAATGTAGAATCAAGATCTACTTGCAATCGCTCAACTACAAACTTTGAAACATTGTGGAAGCGCCGTACACCAAGGCGACAACCAACTACAACGCTTGGAGTGATGATCAAAAGAAGAATGCGAACCTTGATGCCAAAGCGATGAATGCTTTATTCTGTGCCTTGACCGAAGAAGAATTCAACCGTGTGTCAACAGCCACTTCTACAAATTGAATATGGCACACTCTACAGGTAACACATGAAGGCACAAATAAGGTTAAAGAATCTAAGATTTCTGTTCTTATCCACAGGTTTGAACTATTAAAAATGAAGGAGAATGAAACCATCTCAGAAATGGTTACAAGATTCACTGACATTACCAATTCCTTAGCATCCCTTGGAAAGGAATACACCCAAGTCGAAAAAGTTCGCAAGATCCTTCGAGCACTCACTTCAGATTGGGAGAAGAAGACAACTGCAATCGAAGAAGCGAATGATCTCTCAACATTGTCGTTAGAAAAGCTTATTGGTAATCTAATGGCATATGAAGTGCAACTCGAAGACAGAAAGAAGGATGAACAACAATCTCTCTCAAAGAAGAAAGAACTTGCCTTCCATGCATCCTCCGACACGGATAATTCAGATGACGATGAAGAGGAGATGGCAATGCTTTCAAGAAAATTCAGAAGATTCTTAAAGCAAGGTAAGTTTAAATGTTTTAGTTGTAATAAAATAGGTCATATGAAGAAGGATTGCCCATTGCTCAAAAATAAAGGTAAATTCAAGAGCAAAAAGTTCAGAAAGAAGAAAGACTACCAAGCATCATGGGAAACAGTAATTCCTCTTCCTCTGACGAAGAAGAAACCACTGAACATGCCAACATCTGTTACATGGCGCTAGAAGAAGATGAGGTACAATATACTAAATTTTTAGATGCATTCCATGAATTATTCAATGATCTAAAGAATGAAAAAATGAAAAATAAAGTTTTATTAAAGGAAAATGAAAAATATTTCAAAGAAAATTCATTTTATGTCTCTCAAGTTTCTTCTATAAATTCTCAAAAAGATAATTTTGAAATAGTGATATCATCATTGAAAAAGGATAATGAGAATTTTATAAAAGAAAATATTTTGCTTAAAAAGGAAACTGTGTCTTTAAATGAAAGAATTTCTGTGTTAGATAAAGACATGTCAGTTTTCAAAATGAAATATGAAGAGATTATGAAAAATGTGACTAAGTTTAATCAAGGAAAAGAAAAGTTGAATGATTTGTTATCATATCAAAAGATGTCACATAATCATTATGATCTTAGATTTTTTGAAAAATCTTCATATGTTAGTAATCCATATAATTCTTTTGTGAAAAGAAAGTCTGATAATATTTTAAAAAGAATTAAGAATAAGTTTATATGGATTCCTAAAAACTTAAGCATTTTTGACAAAAATACATATATTGCATCATACATACTTGATTTATGTAATTCATGCAATTATGTGTATACTAACAGATGAAAACCAAATTCAAATTGGTTTGGTCTCCTAAAGGTTAATGCTTTACTCTTATGATTGGTACCATTCTAATGTCTATCTTTCAGGTACCATATAACAAGAACAATACTTCAAATATTTATCATATATATATATATACATGTTATGATATATTTGTTGCAGGGGAAGAACACAAGTGTTTCTATATCTGTTATAACCCTTTTCTGCAGGGAGAGAACATATAACTTATTTTCTACAGGGGTAGTATTCGTGCACATAAAGTGTCATCATCAAAAGGGGAGAATATTGGAACTTACTTTTGATGATACATTTGTGAAGCCATTTCATATGGAGCTCTATCTCAAGCCTATTTAAGAGTTCTACATGATCAAGACTTCCCAAAGAGAGTTGATAATGATGTATATTGTAATTGTTGATAGCATGTTAAAAGCCTTGAAGCACATACACATCATAGCCTATTAGTCGACTTATACCCATTTGTAGTCGACTTATAAATAGTATAGTCGACTTGCCTTTTTATGTAGTCGACTAGATTTGTGTCCTGAATATATACCAACTCTCTGTTTGCATTATTAGTCGACTTAACAGTCTTCCTAGTCGACTAATAGATGTTGTAGTCGACTAATCCCTTAAGTCTAGTCAACTTGTTTCAGTTTTTAGAAACTTGTCTTTTGATTTCAACTTGACCTAGTCGACTTGGTCTTTTCTATAGTCGACTAACCTTGAGAAATTTGCCTACCCTAGTCGACTAACCCCATATCTCAAGTCGACTAATGGCAGTTTCTGACTGTTGGATAGTTTCTGTTTTCTGATATTTTCTTCAACGTTATCCAACGTTTAAACATTCAAATTTGTCCTAATAACTACCCTAACTAACCATAGAGATCAATAGTTTTCTGACCAAAACTCTGTTGAAAAATCTGGTTTTCTGAAAACTGTTCCCATTTTCTGTTTCTTCACCAATTCCTACTCCAAAGTGAAGATTTCTGAAAGTCTACCTTGTCCACGATCACATACTGAATTAAGGCTTATAGGAAAGTTTGTAATCACTCAAAGAGGAGTATTGTACAAGAGCGTCTTCTTGGAGTAGAAGAGAGGTTGTACAGGTGTTTGTCTTCTTGATTTGTAAGAAGTGTTGTACACATTTGGCAAAGAAAATTTGTCAAGTGGTGTGCAAGGTGTTGATTTTGGGTGTACAAAGTCAAAGGATAAAGAAAAATCTCAAGCGGGTGGCTTGGGGACTGGATGTAGGTCACGAGGACCGAACCAGGATAAATCACTTGTGTTTGCGATTGTTATCTTTTCTGTGATTTATTTTCCTTATTTACAAGTACGTTTATTTCTTTTATACTAATATCCTTGTGTGAGTGTTGACGTGTATATTAGATCCACACTTGGCATCATCTCGGGACCAACATAGCCATCCCGGGAGTGGGCAGAAACTCATATTCAGTAAAAGGGTACCTACACTGTTAGTACCACACATGCATACATATATACGTGATAAGAACTAGACTATCGTGGATTAGTGAAGCCCAGAGGCTGAGTGTAGAGTCTGGAGGCTAAATGACCACGATAGGTCAGCCACAAATGATATAAAGCAGTAAAAGAACACATATCAGGTTGGTATATGTACAGAAAAATAAACTACCATAGTACAAACATTCATCACAGGCATAATACATGTACAATTTTGGTCACTCGGCCACATACAAGTACAAGAAATAGCCAATACAAAATATGAATACAACTCAAAATATAGAATAAAATACAAGTCGACCCGACGATGCTGGGAAACCCAAAACGAGGTGAGGACACTCGCCTAAATCACTGCGAAAAAGCACAAAATCCCCGATTCCAAAACACGTGCACACACGAACATGCACACCCATGGGAGAGATATTTTTAGAGAGAGAAAAAGTTAGAGAGAGAAAGAAATCTAGAGAGAAAGAGAGAGTTAGAGAGAAAGAGACCTAGAGAGAAAGAGAGAGAGCTAGAGAGAGAGATCTGTGAGAGAAAGAAAGCTAGAGAGAGATCGAGAGAGAAAGAAAAGCTAGAGAGAGAAAGAGATCTAGATAGAGCTAGAGAGAGAGAGATGATAGGAGAGATAAAGATGATAGGAGAGAGAGAAAATCAGAGAGAGAGGACACAAGAGAGAGAGAGAGAGAGGGCTCTGCCCCCTCTCTGCTCACGCACATGGGGCCTCCTGTCCCGCTGCCGCGCCCCCGGCTTACCGCCGGCGCGTCGGCCTAGGGGTGGCTGCCGACCACCCCAATGGGTGAGAGAGAGATCTAAGAGGGGGTGGTGTTGGGTTGTGATGGAGGTCGGATTGGTTTTGAAAGTGGTGGAGTTCTTGTTCATGGTGGTGATTTTGGGTGGTGGCTTGGTTATTTGGTGATGGGTTAATGAAATTGGAGGGAGAGGAGGAAGAAAGAGGTTTTGGTTAATTTAGGAGAAGGAGGAGGTGATTTGGTGGTGGTGGTTTGAAGAAAGAGGAGATGATGGTGGGATGATGATGAAGATGGAGATGTAAATGAAGATGATGGCATTAGAAGTGATGGAGTGGGTGGAGGAGATAGGGGTTGCTTGGAGGTGAGGCGGTGGAGATGGTCACCGCTAGACCCAAGGTGGCGGTGGTGGTGGCGTTCTCAGGGAGAAGAAGAAAAGGGAGAGAAAAAGAGAGGGAGAAAAAGAAAAGGAAAAAGGGAAAAGAAAAAGAAAAGGAAAGGAAAGGAGAAAGAGAGAGAGAAGGTGGGGGGAGAGAGAGATTGAAAGAGATGATGGAGGAGATGGGAATTAAATGAGAGGGAGTAGGTCGACAGGTGAGTGATGGGGGAAATGGAAAAGGAAAAGAAAGAAAGAAATGAAAAGATTCTAGAATAATAATTATAATAATATCAGAAAATATCGACTAGTCCAGAAAAATTTGCAAAAATTTTTAGAGGTAGAAAAAATTACCCTGAGAAATAATATAAATCAGTTTTTAGAAATAAAATTCCATTTTCAAATTAAAAAATCCTGAAATCACCGGTGATACTGGCCGATACCAAATCCGACTGAGTTTCGATAATTTCAGAAAAATCTTCAAAATTTTTAAGGTAGAAAATATGATTCTAAGAAATAATGTGAAAGTAAATTTTAGAAATTCAACTCCCTTTGTAAATTAAAATCTAGGAATCGACCAGTGATACTGGTCGACACCAATTTGAAGATTTTGTAATTTAATTCAGAAAAATTCAGAAAATCTTGAAAAATCTAAAATATTGAAAAATGATGTTTGAAACTAAAATAAGTCAAATCTAACAATCGAAAAGACCACATCGAGCAATAAACCAGGATTGGGTCCCTGGTTCAGACTAGGCCGATTCTGAGTCCACGAATCCGGATCCAATGCAAAATGATCGCATAAATAATTATAAAACAAAAACAAATACGAGAAATAAATCAAAAAATATGTTCGAGAATTTGAACACAGAACTAAGCACGTATTTCAGGAACGGGGTGTTACAAATTAATCAATCTTTCTGATAATAAAATTTCTATTCTTGTTGAACATTGAGTCTTGTGATATCTGACATGGAAGATTGGGACATGTCAACTTCAATTTCATCAAGAAATTGATTAATTAGAATCTCATTTTTAAATCTTCTTTTGACTCATCTTCTATATGTGAAATATATGTTCAAGGCAAATATGTCAAAACACCTTTTCATTCTATTACAAGAAACTCTGAACCCCTCAAGCTATTCATAGCGATGTGTGTGACTTGAACAGAGTTCTCATCCAAGGCGATAGAAGGTATTTTATAACATTCAATGATGATTACTCCAAATTCTGTTACACCTATCTTCTCAAATCTAAAGATTTAGTTCTTGAATGGTTCAAGGTGTATAAAGCAAAAGTTAAGAATCAACTTAAGAGAAAGATCAAGATCCTAAGATCTGATCATAAGGGAAGTATACCTCAAATGATATATCAAGATTTTGCCAAGAGCACAACATTATTTATGAGGTAACTGCTCCCTACTGATCGGTCACATATATTACATATATATTGTCACATTATCATGTTTTTTTCTAATAAATCCTATTACTAAGTCTTATTGTTCTTTGTTAAATATAGTCCCATTGCTAAAAGAAAGGAAGAGAAACAGCCCAAAAGCCCATCAAAATTCTGATTTAATTCAGAATTAATTCGAAATTAGAAGATCAGGATAGATCAAGGCAGATCAGAGAGGATAAAATTGGTTGAACATCGGTTAAATGGATCTTTACAAATCAATTAGTTAAAGCCAACAATCAAGGGCCGTTTTGACAAACCTAGGCCTGAAATGAGAAAACAAGCAGAAGATATGGGAGAATCATCAAACCGGGAACCTCCCCCATTTGGGTGTGGCCACCTGGCCATACCAGGGCCGCGGAAACGTGGCCATAGCTGCGTTTTCGCGGTCCTGTTAAGGTTGTCGGGGAGCATTTGCTCCCCCAATCTTTCTATGCCCTCTACCGTCTGGTTTTTCCCTATAAATACCATTTTTGACAGAGAAGAAGGGAGCAAAAACTAGGATCAGAATTCTTGTTTATTCTTTAGGGTTTTAGGAGTATTGTTGATAGTTTGGAGAAGTTATATCTACTCGTTATTTTTTCAGTTTAGACTAGCAAAGAGAGAAGAGTGAAACTGAGTGTGTAATTCATCCTTGAAGTGACAATCAAAGGAAATTCAACTTGCTTGTTCAACTCGACTCAATTTGGTATGTCTATGTTTAATTTTCATTTTCTTATTTGTTTTCATTTCATTATGAGTAGCTAAATCATTTTCTGGGCTCACTAATTAATCTCTTCTACCTCCACTCTCTTGATGATTTTATGAAAGCACTCTCTTGAATCATAATAATACCTAAAGTTAATTTTGTTCTTGAAAGCTTATGAGGATGCTCTTCTTTTAAACTTGGACTTTCAAAGCACAAATATTTTCAAATCATTTTTATTCCATACTTGCTTCTTCGCGTTTGATAGTTTAACATTCTATTTTTATGTTGTATTAAGAAAGACCTTAAGATTTAATCCAAAATCATCTCATTTGTTTTACTTGAACATTAAAAGAAACTAAGGTTTTTGCTTATGATAAAATTGATGCACCAAAATGTTCTTGAGAAAAGTAAGTAGTTGAGTAGAAGATTAGTGAGCCCAGATTTGTTTCCTATATTAAAAACAACCAAACAATTTTCAACACTTTTTAAAGATCACCTTCTCCAAAGTCTTCTCTAAATTTTAAGTTTCTCTTTAAATCACTTCCCTTCTCTCCATTCTCTTTTCAACTAAAAAACTAGCACCATTCTTAGCTTTCTAAACAAAACACTGAAAAGCTTCTATCGCATTCCTCCTCGTGGACACGACCCATTAGCCTAAAGCTACACGGTAATTCCTTTCATTATCATTTTTCAATCAAATTTTTGCGCCGTTGCCGGGGAGGGAACGGTGTATTTATTTTTTAACAAGTTGGTATCTTATTTCAAGAACGTCAAGATTCAGATTTAGCATTCAAGCTTTGTAGGAGAAGACTTGGTATTCTGTGCCCCTATTCTCAAAAGTAGGAAACATAATTTCAAGAAATTGCGTTGCAAAAATTGAAATTTTTGTTGGACTACTAAAAACTCTTTTTACAGGACATATTACTTGCAAAAATAAAGTTTTTGTGTGTTATTATTCTTACTATATCTGATATTTAAAATCCCTATTTAATTCAATAATAATCTGAGTGATTGTTAATTGCTTAAAAAACGTTTAGACCTGCATTCTAGGCATTTGTCTAATTACGTTTACTTTACAATTACTGTTGAAGATAGCTGGAGACAAGGTATGTATGCATAGCATATAGTTTAGAAAACATTCTTGGGTAATATTTGCTTTTGATTGCTACTTTCTATATCTTGTACACTTTGCACAATCAATTCTAAGGCAAACCCAAATCAAGATAAGGTGGGGAAGTCATTACCCTTCCTTAGCCCACAAACCATCTCCAAGTACGCACAACCTAAGCTTAAGTAAAATCTAATAGACGTTGGCCTTAGGGACATCTCGAACTCACTCGTAGATTATCTTAAGGGGAAGGTGTTAGAATTTGACTCCTGCCAAATCAGTGTCTAGGAAAGGGATTGAGGGTGAAACCCCGAAGGCTGGTGTTTGGCTTAATTAGGCCCGTCGCTTTTGCGCGGATACCTCCCACCAATCTTGCCCTGACCTGACTGATTAGCTTGTGGTCAAAGTCCGCATTATACCTCCTATGGACAATCAACCAGTTAGGAGTTATCTAGGTCAAGTTTACCTTAGACTAGGCTTGGTTGATTACTCTTGTTGACTATTGGTAAACTTGTTTGTAATTGTGATTGTGTTTGTGTATGCAAGTGTGGTCAAGAGACCTTAATTCATCTAGGTTAACTAGAAACACATCACCACCCAAGTTCGAAGAAAGACCAGATTCGGTTATGGCTCAACTGACATCTTTGCATGATAGGTTCTATCCCATTAGAACATTACTTCCATCCTGCATCAACTTCTATCGGTTGGTGAACACAACTTTGAGTTTAAGCCTCAGTTCATCAACCACTCCCTAAGTTCCATGGCTTAGAGTCCGAGATGCTTATTTCTTCATAATGATGAAAATCTCACACTTTGCAGATGATGCTATTAGGTTGAGATTTGTCCCATTTGCTCTTAAAGACTTAGCCAAGAAATGGCTCTACAGCTTAGCGGCTGGCTCTATCACATCCTGGGATGATTTCATCAAGGTCTTCTTGAAGAAATTCTATCCAATTCATAACACCGCTCTCATTAAGAAAACATCATGCAATTCAAGTAAGAACCTAGTGAACCATTTTAGAGGTACTTTGAACGCTTCAAAGACCTCCTTGTCCAATGTCTTCATCATGGAATAGAGAAATGGAGACAATGCCAAATTCTTTATGATGGTTTAGACTACTCAACCAAGACCCTTTTAGAAAGCATGTGCCAAGGGATTCTTGCAGAAGGATGAGCATTAAGGATAGGATTTATATGAGAATCTAGCTGAAAAGACCATCCAATGGGAACCTACTAGTGAAAGCTCTAGGAATCCAAACTCCATCTCTTCAAAAGGAGGTCTTCATTCAATTGAATCATCCATAGCTAACGAGGCTAAGTTAGCTAACCTAGCAAGAAGACTGGATGCTTTAGAAACTAAGGAACCAAGTCCAGTCAATCAAGTCAGCCTAAACTAATTTTCAACTCTGGGTTGTACTTACTGTCAGGCCATGAATCATGTGTTTGAGGAGTGTCCTGTATTTCAAGCTCAACAACACTTTCCAGAACTGATGAATGCAGCCTTTTCAAGGCCAAACAATGATCCTTACGCTCCAACGTACAATCCTGGCTAGAGAAATCACTCAAATTTATCATGGAGCTAACACAACAATGACCACCCACGGTCGAACCAGGCAAGCCACTTCCATCATCCCAATAATTCTTCCAATCATCAACCCACTTTCCAATTACCCTCACAATTCTCCTAACAGTTTTTTTAAATTATCAACAAAAATTTCCCAACCAAGCTCCACCATCTTCCTTCCAGAATCCTCAACTTGAAAGGGGAATGACTGTTTTTGAGAGAAATATGAAAATGTACATGAAGAACTAAAATTCCCTCATGCAAACAGTACAGAGGCTAGAGGGTCAAATGAGCCAGTTAGCCAATCCATAACATGAGAGGCAAAAGGGTACCTTGCCCAGTTAACCAATTATGATCCTAGAAATTCTCAACAAGCTCATTTGGTTGAGGATCAATCATTGAATCAATGTAATGATATTCATAGATTGAGGTCGGGAAAGAAAGTTAATAACCAAGTGTCAACACCACCCAATCCCAGTCAGCACAATCACACTCCAACATCCACCTCATCTAGTCCCAATCCTTCCAAATCTGACGAATCTGAAATAGATAAGTCCACCAGTCAGGTGTACAAGCCTATAGTATCATTTCCTAATAGGCTAAAGAACAACAAGAAGAATCCACACATGGATAAAATAATTGAGATCTTCAACGAAGTGAAGATAAATGTGCCACTCCTTGATGCCATCCAACAAGTCCCATCCTATGCAAAATTTCTTAAGGACATGTGCACCAAGAAGAGAAAGACTAATGTACTCAAGAAAGTCTTCTTAGCCACTAATATTAGTCAGCTACTGTCGGGTCCGATCCCTGTCAAGTACAAGGATCCGGGTTGTCTCACCATTGCCTGCACTATAGGACAAGCCGAGATCAGTCACACACTTCTTGACTTGGGAGCGAGTATCAACCTGCTTCCATTCTCAGTTTATCAACAACTCGGGTTGGACGATCTTAGTCCAACTCGAGTCACAATCCAATTGGCTAACCGTTCTATGAAAGTTCCAAAGGGAGAAATTAAAGATGTCCTTATCCGGGTCGGGGAGTTTATCTACCCAGTTGATTTCATAGCTCTTGAGACACAACCTGTGTCCAATCCTAGGGCTCAAAGTCCTGTTATCCTAGAGCGCTCATTCCTTACTACTGCCAATGCTATTATTAATTGTAGGAATGGGTCTATGAGATTAACCTTTGGGGACATGACTAGAGAAGTCAATGTCTTCAACATAGAAAAACAACCTCGTAAGATAAGAGGCCAAACATTTGAGGTAAACTTTGTGAAAAATACTTGTGATGAAGAAAGTGAAGGTATAGAGAATGAGTCTCTGTTTCTTGATGAATTATTTAAGAATGAATGTGATTATCTTAATGATAAGGCATATGTCAGAGATCCTAATTTTAGAGTCCCCTTTTAAAAAAAGGAAATTTGATTTGAATATCTTCACTTTCGCTGAGCCAACTAATAATATTGCATGAGAATATAATTCAGAACCTCTGATTGGGATACTCTTTGAAAACCTCTTCGAAGAACTTATGTGTTTGGATGCACCAACTAGGGATATTTTGGTTAATTACATATCTCTAGGGGAATGTGTTGACCTAAACTTTGAGGAGATATATGGAACTAAGTTAGAATTCTTAGGCATTCATAGTGAGGAAGTTCCAACTGAGAAGTGTGGTGGGATCAATTTTTGAATAATGAATGTAGAAATATGAGGAAGAAAACCTAAAAAAGGTGAGACAGGGGAGGAAGAGAACTAAAATGACAAAAAATTGGTCTCCCCAC
>JAVJIF010026550.1:0-18160 GCA_038442645.1 Agave tequilana
CCCTAAGTTTTCTCTCTATAGAACTAGCTATAGCTCACCAAAGTCTCGCTATAGATTCCTTGTTGCATGTACAATATTTTCTCTACGTAGCACTAGCTAGTACTATCTTGCAATGTCTCCAGTGAGAAGCAGCTCCAATATCGGCGGCAGCGGCGGCGGGGATCAGTTTCTACTCGAAGACATCAGCTTCGACGATCTGTTCGTGGGGTTTGACGACGGGGACGTGCTGCCGGATCTCAAGATCGATCCTCCGCATCTTCGCCGATTTCTCGTTCAGCAGCTGCGAGGAGGAGATGGGGAACACCGCAGCGGCCACGGCAGAATCCGGAGAAAACTTGTGCTGAGATGAGAAAAGGAGCAGCAAGGACTCGAACGGGGAGGTTGAGGTCGGGAGTGCTAGGACTAAGGGGAGAAGTCTGCGTCGTCGTCAGAAAGGCGGTGGCGGTAAAGCCGGAAGCAGTTGTCGAGCACGAAGGTCTCTCAAAGGAAGAAGAAAGGAAAGGTGCAATTTGTTAACTACCTCTTTCTTTCTTTTTCTTTTCTTTTCTTTTTTTTTTTTACTTTTTTTGACCCAGATTTAAAAAAACCGCACTGGTTACCATGCTGATAACACCCCCTCTCTCTTAAAGAGGTCTCAGGTTTAATTTTCACAGTTATCGAATAAAAATATTAATTTGAGTAATCAGTGATCACTGTGTGTACATAGACTGAAGATGACATTCATCTTATTTTAAAGGGGAAAAAAAAAATAGAGATTTGAAAAGTTCATAGATGAATTTCTTTAAAAGGTTATAGGTACATGTCACCAGGGATAACTACGTTTTGATATGTTTGATGAAAGGTTTTCTATTTGCAAAAAATCTCAAAAAAAATTAATTTTAAAAAACGATATCTCTCCAAGTTAATTTCAAAAGTATACACCTGATAAAAACGTCAGGGGCGAGACAGTTCGCCCCACCAGCATGACGCCTGCGCCCATCAAGATTATTTTTGGTTCGTCCGGGATTGCCAACCTTTAACGAACCTTTTTTTTTTTGCTATGTATTTGTTCGTCTAGGGTTGACAATCCCGAATGAGCAAAAAAAAATTTATCTTTTCAAATGTTGGCTCGTTCCGGGTTAGCGAAAAATAAAAAAATTTTCTTTTTTTCCAGAGTTCGCAACTCCAGACAAGCCCAAAAATTAAAAAAAAAAAAGCTTTTTTCATTTCCCTCTCCCCCTTCCTCTCTCTCCCTCTCCCTCCTCCTCTTTCCCTCTCTCTCCCTCTAACACGCCCATCGGGCATGCCACCGCCGACGAGGCCGCCATCGACTGTTGGCGACCACGAGTTGCGACCCAAGAACGGACGATGACAGCCATAACGAGCAGAAACAACCCATCTGCTGCTGGGCTGTTGCTGCCACTGTTGCGATGGTGAGGAGGCTCGCCATTGTCGCCAGCCTCCTCGCCGTCGTAGTTGCCCAGCAACTCTGCTCGTTGTGGCTGTCGTGGTCGGCGGCTTGCCGGTGTATGCCTTAGACAAGGAAAAGGGAGAGAGGAAGAAGCAAGAGGAGAAAGGGAGAGAGGAAAATTATTTATTTATTTTTTTGCTTTTCCGGGGTTGACAACATCAGGCAGAATGAAATTTAAAAAATAATAATTTTTGTCTCGTCTGTGGTTGACAACCGCGGACGAGGCCAAAATTCAAAAAAAAAATAATATTACTTCATTCGGGTTGCCAACCCCGACGAAACAATACACAGGCAAAAAAATTTACTTTGCCCGCGGTTTCCAATCCAAACGAAGTAAAAAATAACCGCACAGGTGCCTCGCTTATGGGGCGAACCCTCACGCCGCTGCCGTTGTGTGAGGTCAGTTTTTGAAATTAATTTAAGAGAGGTCGATTTTAAATTAATTATTTTTTGAGCATTTTTTTTTTTATAAAACAAGCCTTGATGTATTTGTGAGGTCTTACCCTTTCATGATGTAGCTGTCTTCTTTTATATTTGCGAAATTCTTGATGACTAGAGGAGTATTAACTCGAAGAAATCTCAATTGAATAGCGAAAATCTAGAAAGAACTAGCTCCCTGAGTGTGTTTAGTGCGCTTTGATGCAGGTGCATTGGACGCCGGGGCTTCACCGGAGATTTTGTTCAGGCAGTGGAGCAGCTGGAGTGGATACGGCGGTGCCGTCGAGGATACTGGAGCTCATGGGAATTGACTACCTAACTCGCCACAATATAGCCAGCCATTTACAGGTACTTGCTTGCACTGCCTGCTTCCTTCTCTTTCCCATCTTATTGAAAAATTGAAATCGAGTCAACGAAGAAATATATGATAGATGCTTAGAATTTGTTGTTTAAGGCCGCCCGTTTTTGGCAACTTGGTTTGGAAAAACATTGTTTCATTTAAGATAAAAATGTATTAGTGGTTAGTATTGCATACAAACCATGGTGCTCAAAATCATGATTTTTCCTAACTTTTGTGACATGTTTGACAAACAGAGTAAAACTCAAGTTAGAAAATATGAGAAAGGGAATCATGATTTTGGTCAAAACTTAGACCAGAGTTTTGAAAGCTATGGTTTTAATCACTTTTGAGTCCCAAATCATAATTTTGGAAACCACGTTTTGATTGCCAAACAAGATTGATTTCATTTTTGTAGTTTGAGCCAAAATCATACAAAACCGTAGCTTCTGATAATTTAGAGAAGAAGAAGTTTCAAGTATGTGTTTATTTATAAGTAATTACATTAATTTATGAATACAAGAGAGTAGATAGATAAGAACGCGTAGTAAGATAAATAATATAAGGGTATCTAAAAATTAGTATATCTAATAATAGATAAAGATATGTAAAAATAAGAGTATCTAACACTCCCCTCAAACTCACGGTGGATCAGACACCGAGAGTTTATATAAATCCTGGCGAAACTGATGAGAGGTCTGTGCCTTGGTGATCAAAATCAGGACGAGATGGCGTAGCGGCTGCATAGGACAGAGGCAACGACGGGTGATGCGTGCATACTAGATAAAGATGTAGACGACAAGAAATGGATATCGACGAACGAGACGAGATGCGGGCAGAATTGACCACGCAGGCAGAGCGATGACCAATGACACATGCATAATAAAAGAGGACAGAGGTAGAAGGGCTCACGAGAACTCGACTACGTTAACTGTGCTGTAAAATAAATGAGGACAGAGATAGAAGGGCTCACATAAACTCGATTATGTGTATTATATAGCGAGGTGGCAGAGGCAGCGATGGAGGACGAAGGACAGAACTCGTAGTGGCAGAGATAAGACAGATCTCAATGGTAGATGTCACACTGGAGAGAGCTCGCGGAGGGAGGAAGATGGGTTATGGCGGAGCCGACATCGGTGGATTTGAGAGGATTGGTGAGGACTCTGTCTTGGCTAAGGCGGAGGAGGATGCACGAGACGACATGAAAACTCTGATGTTGTATGAGGCAAAAGTGCATCGGTGCTAGGCACACACTATGTGAGCACGGCCCCGCAGACTCGAGAGCACAGAGAGAACTTCTATCGGTAGAGAAAATTTGAGAGTCTCTGATACCATGATAATTTGGAGGAGAAGAAGTTTCAGTATGTGTTTACTCATAAAGCATTAATCAATTTATATATATAAGAGAGTAGATAGATAAGAAAACAAGTAGTAAAATAAGGTAAGATAAGGGTATTCAAAGATAAGGGTATTATAAAGATATTTAAAGATAAAGTATCTGACAGTCTCATAAGCCAAAATCATGTTATCAAACTAGGCCTTTTACAAACCATTTGGCAAGAAATTATGAAGGATTTTCTACAAGTTCTTAAAGTTATATAGTCGGAGTAAGAAAAAAAAATCTGAAATTCTTGCTGTTCTGAGTTAGTTTAGTTATAATTATATAACTAGTTGAAAGATAAACTGGAACAAATTTTTTTGTACTATATTAGCTAGTTACCTTCCTGAAGAAAAATGAAAGGGGTTGATCTCAATCAATAGCTAATTTTTTTTTTCTTTTAAAATAAGAAGTATTCAAGTATTAACGTATAGGTTGAATATGTTAGATCTAATTTTATTCCATACAAGATCTCATACATGCATAACCTCTTTATCATTATCAAAGGGACAGAGGGTTTTAGGCATACCTGATCTATCACGAAAGGGATGCCGTAAGTTGCACGATTACGAGGACACCGGAGTTGAGGGAGATGATTCTTTCCTCCAACCACCAAGTTCTTTTCTTTATCCTCAGAGGAGACAAGAACTTCCAAGAGAGAGATTGTCATTATAGTTAGAGGGAACCCTACCCATGATATATATAGCATTAAGGAACCCTAATTCAACTCATCATAGATCTAGGCTCTTGATTTATAACACGAGTTCTACACGTGTAGATGAGTCCCACATTTTAATTTAAATACACTCATGGTTAAGTGTAATTGAAAACGTGTATAAACCCAAACCATTTAGGTTTGGTCAATTCTTTATTGGGTCAAACAACATAGGTTAATTCGGCGGGTGCAAATATCCAATTGACTTAATTAGGCCCAAAATAATTTAGACTTTAAAACATAATAAGTCTAACAATCTTCCACTTGGGCCGAGCAAGTCGTACTGAATAGATATTATGCATAATTTTATGACGTCAAATCTTTAACCGCGAACAAACCACGTTTTAGAACTATCTGATCCATTAAGTGCCCTGCCACTGAACATGACGGTCGTTACCTTCTGTATATCGAGGTAGACCTTCCACATCACAAGTTTCAAAACCCTTAACGACATAGATCAAATGTGAACGTGTGGCATAAAAATGTCCTCTGATCAATAAGATACAATTCCAACTGGTTTCCACTTTATGACTCTAATGAGTCTAACTTTATGACTCCAATGAGTCTAACTGTTAATTCACAAACTCAAATGTGCAAAAATAAACATTAAGAAAAGTAGTTACAACTTTATTTATCAGAATAAACAAATATCCATAAAGTGCACTTAGAAATAATGTCTGTTATATAAAATTATCCACTCCACAAAAATAAGATATCTTAATGACTAGTCATCCCCATATGAGCAATATGCTCTAAGAAGACTTTAGGTGGAAGTCCTTTAATGAGTGGATCTGTAATGTTAAGATATTCTTATCACTATCAACTAACAAAATATGATTCCAAACTTTATCATTAATGACAAAAACTTGATGTCGATATGCTTCGACTTTGCTGAGCTCTTGTCACATTGCAGTAGAGTTCTATAACTCTTATTGTCACAATGTAGCTGTAATGGCCTCTCGACTAAATCCACCATCTTCCTACAATAAGGAAAATGTAAATGAAGTGGACTTCCTATTGTCGATACATCCAGCACAATCAGAATCTGTGTATCTGATCAGCTGTAATGGATCAGATTTGATGTAGTCTTCTATAGATATACATTTTTGGCAATCTTCTAGTAATCAATCCCATGATTGATCAAGTATCTGCCAAGTTTCTCAATGGTATATGCTATGTCTGGATGGGTGCAAACTTAAGCAGACATCAGACTTCCAACCGCCAATGCATATGGAATGTCTTTCATTTACTATTTCTGTAGGTCGTTCTTGGGACATTGGATAGACTTAACTTATCTCCCCTAGAGCACTCCCCTAGAGCAATTTTTCATGCCACATCTATCTAGCACCTTATCGATATAGACCTTTTGTGATAACCTAATATTCCATGTGTCCTGTCACGTTGAATCTAGATGTCTATCACAAAAGAAGCGTCTCCAAAATCTTTCATCTCAAAATTCTTTGAGAGAAAACTCTTGGTATCAAGTAAAAGAACCATATCGTTACTTGCGAGTAAAATGTCATCCACATATAGTACAAGAAATATAAGTCTACTCATTTTAAATTTTATGATAAATGTATTGATCATCTATAATCTCCTAAAATTAAAATCGGATATTACATGATCAAATTTCAAATACCATTACGGATGCTTGATTTAGACCATATATGTATTTTTTTATTTGCAAACTAAATATCATGAAACTTTCACTTTAAAACTTTCTGGTTGCACCATACAAATTTCTTTCTCAATGCTACCATTAAGAAATGTAATCTTAACATCCATTTGGTATAACTCCAGGTCAAAGTGAACCACTAGTGCCATAATAATTCTAAAAGAATGCTTCATGAAAATCGGGGAGAAAGTCTTCTTATAGTCAATGCCCTCTCTTTGAGTGAATCTCTTTGTGACAAAATGTGCCTTAGACCTTTCATATTACCTTTCGAATCCCACTTGGTTTTGAATACTCATTTATAACTAACCGTTTCTTTCCTTTAGGCAACTCTACTAAATCTCAAGCATCATTGTCCTTCATGAATTTTAACTCATCTTTTATGACATTTGACCACTTAGTGGAGTGAATATTGAGTTTGGCCTCATTTAAGGATGTGGGGTCATCTCTGGCCTTATGTCAAACTCATGCTCTTAGAGATAACTATATAGTCATTTGCAATGACTGATCACCTCTCCCTAGTTGATCTCCTAGGAACTTGTGGTTAAGAATTTTCAGGTTCTACTTTATCAGCATGATCTACTTCAGGATGAACTGTATACGTACCTTGTAAGGATGCAACTGTATTTTCATCTTGAAGTGGAACACTACTTTATCATTTGGAACAATTGTCAAGGGTATAATAATATGTTCTTCCTTAAATATGAAATCCTTATGTAGTTGACTCGCACTATTCTGAATATCCTAAAAAAATAAAATTTAGCAATCTGTCTTTATGTTCTAGTGGAGGACAATAAAACTTAAACCCTTTATACATTTAAGAATACTCTACGAATAAACAACTAACTGTCCTTAAGTCCAACTTCTCCTCATATGGTATATATAACCGAGCTTCCGCTGGACAATCCAAACATGAAGATGTCTAATACTGAGAGATTTCTCAGTCCATAACTATATGGGTTTTATTACTGTTTTGCTAGGTATTCTATTAAGGAGGTGACAACCATTTTTAAGGCTTCACTATATAATGACTCTGGTAAAGTAGTGTGAGCTATCATACTCCTAACCATGTTCTTTAGTGTGTGATTTTATCTCTCAGCAATACTATTTTGACGAAGTATCCCTGGCATGGTGTACTAAGCGACAATGCCACACTCTTTCAGAAATTGACAAATGATTCTGGACTTTTACCTAATCCGTCGTATCTGTCATAGTACTCATCACCACGTCAGATCTACCGGCTTTAAATATGTCCAGTGATTGAGATTTCTCATGAAACAAGTATAGGTACCCGTAACGAGAGTAATTGTCTGTAAAAGTGATGAAATATTCATGACTATTCCAAGAAGCTGCAGGATAATGGACCACAAATGTCTATATATACACCAAATCTAAGACATCCTGAACTCTGTTTAGTACCTAACTTCCTAATATTTTTTTAATTAATATTCGCTAGTGTCTAGGCTATTCACATATAGAGATTCAGTATATAAAGCATGAGTTTCAATTTATATAGCTATCAATCAGAATTCTAATACCAACAACTTTAGATTTGGAAAGTAGACTAAGCATTTCATTATTAAGAGTAATAATAAAACTAGATTTGTCTAACAAATGAAATAGAAATATGATTCCGCCTAAAAGGACGTACATATAAAGTCTCATCCAAATCAAAATAAAAAACCAGAATCTAATTTAAGCCAACAAACTCCAACAGCTTTAATTGCAACTTTATTTTCATCACCTATATATACGTATCGCTCAGCTGGGCTGGGCTTCCTTTGGCTTTGGAAGGTCCGCATTGAATCACTTATGTGAATTATCTATCCACCATTTATGAAGTAGCACTAAAGCTAAATTAATCTCAGAACAAACATAAATATGAGATATACCCACTAAATAGTCATTTCTGATACTTTATGTATTCCTACTTGAGGTGGCTTACTTTCTTGCAGAAGAAGCATGCAATGACCTTAGGCTACTTTTCCTGCACTTTTGCCACTTAGGATCAGCTACTGTAGTAGTTCTTATGTTCCTCCTTTTAGTGAAACTTTTTTTTTCTTATTAGAAGTGTTATCCTGAATGCTAAGTGAGCACTTTCATTCTTTTCTTATTTCAATCTCTTTTCTTTCCAGACGCAGTGACTAATGAGCTCAGTGAGACTCAACTTTTCCTTTGAGCAGTATAAATAATCTTGAAAAGGTTATACTTTATAAGAAAGAGATTAGAATGAAGTGCACCAAAATCTCTTCAGAGAGTTCCAATTTCAGTACCATAAGTTTAGAAACAAGATTGGACATCTCCATAATGTACTCCTTTATATTTTCTTTGTGCTTGTAGCGCATATTTATCGGCTTGCTAAAATGCGTGCTGGCCTCAACTTTATCCGATTTAATAAACCGATCGGCTACTTCAACTGAAAAACTCCTAGCATTGACTTTATCAGGCATAGAACTCCTAATAGTTTATAGGAATAGTATGCTGTATGACTATTAGACACATCCTCTTGAACCTCTCTCACTTATCATAATTGACCTTTTTTTACTGAACTTTTATTAGTGATAGTAGAGGTCCATCAGTCTTTAAGGTGTAGTCTAGGTCCATGATCCAAGAACGATCTTTAACGTGATCTTACAACTTCTTAAAGTTTGTACCATTCAATTTAAACTACATAAGTGTACAATTTATCATCAATTTTACATAAACATTGCATTTAACAAAATTCTACTGTAATAGCCATAAAAAATGAATTTCAGAAAATGCAACCAGTTTAACCGATAGAGCTGTCGGCCAAACTTTTAGAACAAGTTGTGTCTCTATATGCCAACACTGTATTGGACCAATATAGAAATCTTAAAGTCTAGGTCCTATGTAAAAGAACAGCCTTCCTTTGGGCCAACTGTCACTTTATAGGATTACTCTCAAAGTTTAAGTAATCTATATTGACCATATAATATATGTAATGACCTGGCCATAATGATAACCTTCCTTTGGGCCGATTGCCATACGCATGGGCCACACAAATCTACGCATTTAGATTCTTATTCCGCCATTGGACTAGTTGACGAGGGTAATGCAATATGGGCGTATAGTGTACACCTTCCTTTGGGCCGATTACCACACACCAAGATTCTCCCACTTGCATTACCCACATCAAGTATCTGAAGCCGTACATAATTCGGCGAAACAGTAGTCTTCCTTTGGGCCGGCTATTATCCACATAAACTATATACGCAATTAAATAAGCTCTGTTATAAATTCTTTAACTTGGACTTGTATAAATTTTATCTGTGTGTTATCAATTGTAGTAAACATCAATATTCATCATGCTAGGTAATATAAGCAATAATATAAGTATTGATGAAGTGGAAGCATGTAAGGTACACACCATGGTAAACAAACACTTCAATGCCTTTTTTATGTCAACTAACTACTGTTTTGTCATGTCTTGTGCCTGTAATACTGTAGTGCTCGTCAAATGCTTTGAAACGGCTTTTACGTGCCCAAACAGAGGTCGGATGAACCCGTAACGGCTAATTGAAGTTTCTATTGACATAACGGGTCTGCAGAGCTTATCTTGTCTGAATCAGACCCTACCCGGAATGGTTAAGTTATTGGTTTCCTTTCTTATTGGGCCGGGTTTAAAGAACTGGATAAAACCAATTAAATTTTATGTGAGATTAATTGGGATTAAGTTTCTTTATTTGATTAGAATTCTATCTCAAAATTTTCCTAATAGACTAGAATTCTATCTCAACCTTAAAACTGAAAATAATCTCAACAATTTAAATTCAAACTTTATATGAGATTAATTAGGAGTAGTTTCCTTATTAGATTAAAATTATATCTCTAACTTTCTACTCGTAACTAATCTCATAATCCCCTTAATTAAGAAACTCAAAATCAAATAAATTTTTTTTAAAATTTCTGTTTTTTAAAACAAAAACAGAATTAAAAAATAATAACACACAGAAAAAATTTTAAAAAATATATACATAATTCAATTTATCATCTCCAATTTAATTCAACTATTTGAGACATAAAAAATAATCTTTATTGAATTAAACAAAGAGATACATAATTTTCATAGATCGAAATCAAAAGATTTTTACTTTATATCCCGATGATCCGATAAAGAGGAGGCTCTGATACCAATTGTTAGATCTAATTTTATTCCATACAAGATCTCATACATGCATAGTCTTTTAATTATGATCAAAAGTAAGGAGGGTTTTAGGCATACCTGATTCCATCACGAAAAGGATGTCGTAGGTTGCACGATCACGAGGACGCCGGAGTTGAGGGAGAGTATTCTTCTCTCCAGCGACCAAGTTCTCTTCTTTATCCTTAGAGGAGATGGAAGGCTTCCAAGAGAGAGATTGTCATTATGGTGGAGAGTGAACCCTACCCATTATATATATAGAACCCTAATTCAACTCATCATAGATCAAGGCCCTTGATTTATAACACGAGTTCCACACGTGTAGATGAGTCCCATATTTTATATAAATATACTTATGACTAAGTGTAATTGAAAACGTGTCTAGACCCAAGCCATTTAAGCTTGATCAATTTTTTATTGGGTCAAACAACATAGGTTAAGTGAGCGGGTATAAATATCCAATTGACTTGATTAGGCCCAAAATAATTTAGACTTTAAAACATAATAAGTCTAACATAATATACAAACACACACGCACACTTGCAAATTACTCTCTTCTTTCAGCAGTATATGTCGAGTACAATTTACGAGTAACTTGCATGCGGTGTTACCCTGATGACAATAGATTGTTCTTATTCACCATGAATATTGATGACCACTGCGCACTTGTATCATATACCTTGCATTTGAATTGTAGTGAATAAGCACATTTCTACCGTGAAAGCTTTGTTGGCATTGCAAGTGCTCCTCTAGGACAAAGCACAACGCTAATTGCTAAATGTTTTCGCGGTGTGTGCGATACAAATCTCATTCGCATAGGGCTCCCTAGGGTTTATTCTCTCATTAAATATACTAGCAAGTGGCCACCCTCCCCCGGCACCTACCCACACCCCTCCCCCCGCCACCACCTCCCCCCCCCCCCCCCCCCCCCCCCCCCCCCCCCCCCCCCCCCCGAGAGGCAAATTGTTGAACTCATTAGTTTAAAAGAATTTTTGAAAGATTAAAAGTAATTATATAAATATTTATATTTATTTAATAACACTTATAATTATATGATTAATCAAATTGTTTGTGTTATAATAAATTATGTTAATAAATAAGTCATATTATTCTTCATGTTGAATAAATATTTTGTTATGAAAAATATGTATTTCAAATAAATAAATTATATATTTTACAATACATACATGCATATGTATTTATGTATTTTTCTGGGAATATGTATGCACGAACATATTGATAAACAAATTTTACACAGAATTTTTTTATTTAAAAATATTTTTGTCAGAAATACTGCTATAAAATATTTGTGATGTTTGTGAAAATGTAATGTTTCTATTCTGCAATACAAATTAATAATAATAATTTTAATAATAATAATAATACTAACTTATAATTATTCTTAATATTTTAGCCCACACATTTGAGCCCGGCGTACTCTCTTTTTGCCTCTCTTTTCCTCTAATTTTCTTTGAATCAAGTCCAAGAGGCCAAGCCTAATTCTTTTATTTCTTTTCTATATCTCTTTTTCTTTTCCTCATTTATCTCTCTTCTCAAGCCTTTCCCCTTGCTGCTATCCAAAATCCTGCACGTGCCCTTCGTTCCACCACCATCCTCTCCTCTATATATATATATATATATATATATATTATATATATATATAATATATATATATATATATATATATATATATCATGAAAATTATTATTGTATAATATAGCTTATGGCATCTCATTATTAAATTCCTTCAACAAATAAAATTATTATATTAATTATTACCATTGTAATTAATATTATAGTCATTAATAATTATCAACTTGATAATTATTTAATTAATGAAAAGTTTAAAGAACTGCTTTTCATCTTGTAATAATTTTATTTTTAAATTTTAATTAATATTTGGTACTCATCATTATTAATATTATTATTTTATAATATAAATTATAATTATAATTTTTTAGTTGTAACAAAAACTCTAATTACTTATAATTTATAAATTAAAAAAATAATTACTGTGATGGATTAAGTAAAAGAATGAGCCAAGCCCAAGACTAAGCCATTTCTATTTACTCTTCTTTTTCTTTTAGCCTTGGCCAAGCTCAGCCTAGAACCCAGCCTGCATCACTTCTTTTTCTCTTTCCATCTCCATTTAGTTAATTTCTGAGTCCAAAGGCTCAAAGGCTCAAAGTGTTAAATAATTTAATTAATATTGTGATATGTGAGGTTATTATTGAGAGACCTCATCACTTTCGTGAGTTCAAATAAACACACTCATAAGTTTTGTCGGTCTTCTGCACTAATTTAGTGTGGTTATTTGCACTCAAAAAATGATGATTTTACCTATTCACGACAAGATATAATTTTTCTTAAGATTCTTTTTTTTCATTTTCTTAAAATTATTTTTAGTTTTCCTAGCCTATACTAATTAGCCTAGCCCACACCCCATATCACATTTACATGTAATACTCTTATATTTATAATATACTAAGTAATAATACTTAGAAACTGATATGGACCATTTCTCTCTCATTTCTTCTTACTTTATAATTAAGTCTATAGAGCCCGAGACCAATCCTTATTTATTTTTCATTTTTCTCCTCTTATGATTTTCTTTTGTAATTCAAGTCCAAGGCCCATTCCTAAATATTTCTCCCGTTTCTTCTTATTATTTCTTTTAGCTCAAACTCAGCCAAAAAAGAATCCAAATCCTCTCTTTTCTTTTTCATTTTCTCTTTTTTCTCTCTCTTTATTTTTTATCTATCCTCTCTGGTTTCTCCTGCTGCCAATGAATGCACAATCTCCATGTATTCTCCTCTCCACCATAAACTAACTAAAGACGCTGTGTGAACGCAAACCACAATTCTCAAACGTTACCATATAATTTTTTGAACGTTACAAAAAATTTCTCAGCACAGTAAATAATCCCCACAAAATAATAGAGGCAGAGCTGTCCAAATAGTATAAAAATCATCCATTCCTCTAAGATTAGCCCTCCTTATACTCACATATATACTACATAATTAGTACATTTTTATTTATATTATTGTATATTAATAATAATATTATGAATATCTAACATATACAATATTAATATATTCATTTTGAGAATTTTGGGAAAAATGAGGGGTGAACTCATAAATTCTGTAGGTAAACTCATTAGAAAGGGCATTTTGAGAAAAATTGAGGAGGGGGAGGTTGAAGTAATAAATTCTAATTCATATTTATTTATATATTGTATACTAATAATAATATTATGAATATCCAACATATACAATATTAATATATACATTTTGAAATTTTCAGGAAAAATGAGGGATGAACTCATAAATTCTTTGGGTGAACTCATCAGAAGTGACATTTTGGATCGTTTGAAAAAAAAACCGTGGGAGGGGTAAAGTAATAAATTCTAACCGCTAGTGGCAGACGCATGAATTTTATTCAGGGTAGTCAAAAGATAATATAAGAAATAATTTAAAAAATATATAAAATATTAGCATTTAATCATTTTAAATAATAAACTTATCATAACACTATTATTGTATATTCATATTTTGAAAATGCAACATATTTTTTTCAGCCTTAATATTTTTAAATATATCTCTTTCAATATATGTTACCAAGCAATCTCTCAAAATAAAATTCTCGTGCATTATTTGCGGAAGGTAGCCTGCTGCCGCTCGAGTCTCAAAATATTAGGAAATCCGCAACAATTGATGCAGCAACTCGCAACAATTGATGCAATATCCCTCAGCTAATAATTCTTATTATTTTTAATAATAATCTCTTAATGCACAATGTAAAATAACAATAATAATTAAAAATGTTAATAAATAATAAGTAATAATGAAAATAAAATAATGAAGAAATAAAAATAGTAATACTGAAATAATTAGAAATGATTATAATTTATTTATAACAATAATAATAATTCAAAATGATTAATTGATAGTAGTAATAATAATAAGTATAAAGTAAATTTTATGTATACACACACATACACACACATATATATACTTACTCACACACATGAGATAGACTTGTGTCCTTCCAAAAGGATTTTAGGTCGAATTCTTCCCACTCAAATTCAACACTCCGACATTTGAATATAAGATCCACTCCGTTGAAGTTGATCTATATTATTTCTAGTATTTATAAATAAAAAATCAAGTATTTTGAATACTTTTTGTCCATCCTTCAAGTAGAAAAACGGACAGCTTAAATAGTAAATTGATTATTTTAACGGTATAGAAAATTTGACGCCTAACAAAAATTAGTTTTTAGGGGTTTTTAAATGTTTAGATCATAATGAAATGGCTGGATATAGAATTTGTATGTCTAAAGACATAAATCTAACCAACTCACCACTTGATGGATGGACAAAAAGTATTCAAAATACTTGATTTATGGTTATAGATACTTGAAATAATATAGATCAATTTCAATGAAGTGAATCTTGTATTCGAATGTCGGGGGTTGAATTTGAGTGGAAAGGATTCAAATCCTTTTGAAAGAACACTGTAAAGACACACAAGCCCGAGGCCAATACCTAAGAGAGGGGGAAAATGACTTTCAAGCAAGCAAGAGGCCAAAGCCCCAACCGCTGCACCATATTGGGTTTCAATAAGTTGTGGCAAAAAAATTATTTAAAGGCTAATAATTTTCCGCCACCACTACACAGTTTAAAACTCCCTAAAAGCATTTTTGTCCGAAATAGTGGAAAAAAAAAACCAAAACTCAACTCCATAAGGGCATTTTGGTCCGAGAAGTTGAATAATTCACCTGTATTTTCACGGCCATCCCCTCTTCAGATATGCATTGCTTTATATGTACAACGATCCTAAATTTTATTGTCGGAACACAGAAGTATCGGTCACATCAGATACATCTGCTCGCACGGGAAGCAGAAGCGACACGCTGGAGCCATAGAAGACAGGTGTACACCGCCGGCCATGGTGGCGGAGGGAAGATGGGCATGCCCCCTAACTGGGCCGCACTGCCCATCATCGGGTTCCCTCCACCAATGCACCAGCAGCCCTTCAGCCCTTGCACGTGTGGGGGCACCCGACCGTAGGGCACCCGCAATTGGTGCCCGTCTGGCCGCAGCCGCCATGGGCCCAGCCGCAGCCGCCACACGCACCCCCGCCACCGGACCCTCCTGGTTGGCACCACCCTCATTACCACTGGGTATATACATAGCAATGCTCCTCTCTCAAAGCTCTCTGCGCTTCTCTCTGTAAACTTACAATTTGTTTTTAAGAGAAATGAACTCATGATTTATTGTTTGCATGCAGCCATTAGCCCAAGGGACAGCTTGGTCTCCTCCACCTCCTCTAATGGCAGCAGAGGTATATATTCTAATTTTTTGTATTTTTTTTGGCATGAAGTTACCCCTTAACATTTTGTGCTTTTCCTAAAAACCGTGCTCAACTGAAGAAAGTCTCAGAAAATCATTCTGAACTATATTAATCTTGATACTTTTCAATATTTTAAGGCAGTTTTTTTTTTACTGAATTAAAAGTTAAAGGTGGCATTTTGATTATACTTATCTAAAAGTTCGTGGCGTTTGTTTTGGACGCATTAACTATAAAACTAATACTTAAAGTTGGTGTTTAGAAATTTCTTAAGTTTAACAGGTTTTTTGAGGAAATCATAAAGTTTTAAGTAGGTATTAATAAAATGTTGATGACGTTTATGCCAATGAACAAATTGCAGATATTTCCAGCTCCACCGGTTCTTGCGATTCCTCCACATCCTATGTTCAGATCAGCGCCACAGCATAATGTATCTCCTCCTCCACCACCGAGCAAGGACTCCGGCTCGCTGCAGATTCTGCAGCTTGATGCACAACCTGTAAGCAGTACTGCACTTTCAAAGTTTTTGGTCACTTGCAAGCAAATTATAAAGATTAATGACGAAGAAGAAGAAAGCCTTCGAATGAGACGGTGGTATTATTCATGCTTGCTGGCAGGGTACAGATCTGTACTGTGTAGGATTCCCACTGTCCTTTTGGAGTTATATATAGGAAGGTAGAAGAATCAAGAATTAATGATCCTAATGCATCCATAAAGAGTTATAAGTAAAATTAAATTTAAACATGCTAGTGTTCTTGCGCATAATATCAAAGACAAATATTGCTAAGAATAATTGAACATTTCATTTAGATAATCATTAATTTTGACTCCTTTCTGTTACCCCAAGGAGAGAATGAGAGATGTAGGCACAATAGCAGAACTTTTTGTGTCCCAGTGCATCTCTTTATGTGCTAGCTAAGCTGTAAAAGACAAAAATGAGTGCCCAAAGTTGAACTTATAGTGTTACATCAAATACAACCATGTTATTTGGTGTTTAGCTCAAAGGCCAGTGCAGGTTTGAGGCTTTTTTTTTTATTCCCTCTAAATGAAAATTCAAAAAATCAGAGGTCAATTCATTCTTAATAGATTTCCTTTTCTTTTCTGCTAAACAGATATATCAAAATAACTTCCACACAATTTATGGAATAAAATGGGAAAACACAACCCTTCTGATTGATCTAAAGATATATACTAGATAAATACAGAGAAACTGAACGCCAAACAATCAAATAGAGGCATGAACCGTTAACAGACATCGATTTCTTTTTTTTTTTTACTTTTTATTTTTAAAACCCTTTAATTTGTTCTCTTTTTATGCAGTTAAATGCAATATAAAGGTTTCGTTCATGTGTTACCTGAAGAAAAGAAGAAATCAAGAAGCTGCTAACTGGATAACAAAACCAATAATGACAAGTAATGAAATAATATGAAAAACGAATTAGTTCAGATTGATAATTTGGAGAAGGGAAAATTTCTGTATATATTTCACCAAGTAATTACATAGTTACATACAAGGTGGGAAGGTAAAATAAAGAAATTATACAAGACCAGATTCAAAGTACCACACGTCCCACATGCATATATACATATATGATATAAGACTAGATTCAATATACCATATATCTCACATGTATATATACATATATGTTAACATCCCTTCAAAACACCTGGTGGATCACCGAGAGTTTGGATAAGACTGCACGAAACTGATGAGAGGTCTGCACCTTGGAGAATAATTAGCTAACTGTGCTCTAAAAAGAACACAGGAAAGAGTGATCCTGCGTTTCTCATATTCCTGTCGAGTATATGACAAGACCTCAATATGCTTTGTGCGATCGTGAAAGACAAGATTGGAGGTGATAGCAATGACACTCTTATTAGGAATTATGACTAGAATATGTCGTCAAGATAGACGAAACTTCAGAGATCAAAAAACGGACATGCACAAGGAATTGTGTGTTGGCCCGAAGGCCCATCACTCTAGTTTTGATGATGATCAACTCATGTAGTTATGTTTACTAATGATCTTGTATTTAATTAGTGACAGATTTATGATCAAGATCTTAGTAGGTGCATAACTTCAACAAAGGATTTAAAGTCAAGTTTTGGAGCTTGCACGATGTTTGGACCAAGTCAAGAAGGTTTCAAGTGAAGACTTCAAGAAGATGAAGACTTGTGTCTAGGTTTGCTTTTTAGAAGATTTTATTTTTAGATAAAATGTAAAGGATAGAATAGTTGGTGGATTGCTCAAGTACATAACACACACACTCTTGATAGTTTTATTTTTACAAAAGATTTAATATCTTGTTTTTGTATTTGGTGAAGTTTTGAAAAATCAAGTTTGAAAAATCAAGTTTGGAAAAATACTGTTTCATTTGAACAATATTTCATATTACAAAATAGTCCAAATCATTTGTAACATGCTTGATTTTGTGCAAGCATGTTGGTTTATCAAAAGTATATTGGTAAAACTATTTTTGTAGATTTTTTATGATTTTATGGGAGTTATTTTAGCCAAAAAGACTAGTTTTAAATCCCTTTACATTTATGTACTGGCTTCAGCGGCCGACCGGGACGGTCGACCGACGTGCACAGACATGCACGCCAGTTATGGCAGGAGGCCGGTCGACTGACCCAGTCGGCCGTCCAGAGAGCTC
>JAVJIF010026551.1:0-62828 GCA_038442645.1 Agave tequilana
TAAGATGGAGTGTTACAATTAAGGAGTACAAAGAAGTCCCTCTCCTCTCAGAGGTTGCACTCACTCCTTAAAGCCGCGTCTGATTCCAAGTGCGTGATGTTTGTGGTTACAATAGAAGCTGGTTACACCACGATGCATGATGTAAACATCGAAAGAGCCCTAGCTGACTAAGCTAAGAGCAATGGTGTTCTTGAGGTCTGGTGGCAGCAGAAAATCCTGCAACCCTTCATTCATGACATCTCTTTCCCAGCAGACCATCCAGCAGACATGAGGAGTCCTTGATTTACTTCTGGGGTGGGAGAGGAAGAGGATCCTACCTGCCCCTTATCCACTGTAGCCCCCTCGCCGCCATACTTACCCTGACCATCTCTTGCCAGCAGGCTGACTGATGCAGTGGATCTGAAGAGACTTGGCGAGGGTCGATTCCCGTCAGGGATAATAAATATATTCCCTTGTGGGACGACGAGACCATAATATATTCCCTTGTGGACGAACATCGAACAAGTCCCGCCGCTGAAATAATTCTTCCAGGGGTCCCAGCGAACCTGAAAAAGGACAATCAAGCCTACCTGCAAAGAATAAACAAGGGGCTAGAAAATCTGGAACTTAGTGTACTTCAACAAAAGAAAACTAAGTGACAGACGCGGCTATGTCAAAGTTGCAGACGCGGGAATGAGCCCACGCAGTCAATTAAAATACTGCGCCAACAAGACAGACGCGAATCAGAACTGTGGAACACACAGGATTCAAACACGCAGCCTCATCTTACGCTCGCGCCTAAAAGCACAAGACGCGAAAAACTTCAAACGCCGAAAACTGCCATCTCTCTGTTGAATAAACAGGAGTTGCAAGATTCGGTCTGAAAATTTCATTCACAGCCAATTTGGAATTCATCCAAGTCAATGGCCTTAAACGCGAGCTTCATGAGCAAATACCGCGCCAAGTGCCAAGGATTTCACACTCGCGTCCAGAGAGGAAGTTGCGGCGCAATTCCAGAAGGAATGCACCACCAACGACTTCACAAGAGGCCCAGATGATATCTCTTTAAGGGGTATACTGAAATTCAAACTTGTTTGGATCTAAAATGTCATGGTAAATGGGCATGGCTACCCGCAGAAGCCTCTTAAGAGTTGAACTATCTGCGTTGAGATGCGGACGTAAAAGTGCTCAAAGAGACGCTTCCTGCCATTGAAATCACTTGACAGTGGTAATCCATTGAAGAGACCAACCAGAAACATGAAAGCTCTGGGTCATCTTCATCCACAGAGGCACCTTCATCCATGGAGGCAAACCCCTGATAGGGTCCTTGAAGGGAGAAGGCAGAGTCCCTCAGAGTACTCGTTCTCAACAGAGCACGGTCTAAGCAGCCGCTGTTAAGAGAGGGGTGAGTCCTATTTATAGGCAACTCCTTATACGTTCATTAATGGTTCATTAATTAAACCGCCGGCCTTAATGACTGCACGAACGTCAAAGCCCAATGGGAGGCTGACGCGTGGAACGTCGCTTCGGGAAGCATCGCAGGCGCTGATCTCAACCGTCAGCGCCGGTTTTGCATTAAAGGGCATTAGCGCCCAGTCCCATGGAAACCGATGCGTGGACAACTGCTTCGGGAAACAACGGATGACCCGGTTTCCCAATCGTCAGCGAAGACTTGACGTTCAATCGTTAGCGAAACTTGACGGTCAAAGATCTCTAAAATCTTTTAAGTCAGGCTGCATTAAACGCAGATAGGAAAGTCGCGTCCAAAGAATCGCGTCTCCTTTCTCAGATTGAAAGACATCCACCCGCGTTCCAGAAGAATGCCTGCGTCGCGTCCCTTCAGCAAACAATGCTGCGTCCCTCGCGTCTGCTCTATCTGCGTCTTTCTCATCAAGACAAATTCGCGTTTCACTCTGTGATTGACGCTGCGTCTCATCAAAAGGACTTAGTGAATCTAAGTCCTATGGAATGATGACCCGTCTCACCCTGTGATTGACGCCGCGTCTCATCAAAAGACTTAGTTCTATCGAAGTTCCTATGGAATGATGACCCGTCTCACCTGTGATTGATGCCGCGTCTCATCAAAAGGACTTAGTTCTATCTAAGCTCCTATGGACGGATGACCGCGTCTCACTCTATGGAACAATGCCGCGTCTCATCAAGAAGACTTAGAGTGACGCCGCGTCTCATTGAAAGACTTAGTCTTACCTAAGTTCAGTATTCACAGCCAGTGATCAGGGAGTTAAATTCATCCACAGCTAAACAAAGAAGATGGAACAAAACTTCAAAAACTTTAATTATATCGAAAATAGTAAAAGTGGATACAAACACTCTAATAGAGTGTCCTCTTCTTTACAAAAAGGGGAAGAAGGGGAAAAGGCTAAAAGTCTTGATCCGGCAAAGAATGGATACGCTCCATGAGACGATGCATCCCATGCTGACGTGCCTTCTCAGCCTCCATCATGGCTTGGACCGCAGCTCCTCTTCAGATAAAAAGGGTTTTGCAGCCAGCTGTGCTCGCAGAGATTCCAACCTGGAGGAATGAATGGTCTATCTTTCTTCAGCTCGTGCCTTCGCAGCTTGTTGCTCCTCCAGCCTCTTCCGGACGGTGGCAAGCGTCCTCTCATTATCCGCGATCATGGCTTCCGCCTTAGCGATGGCAGACCGAGCATTGGTAATGGCGAGCTCTGCGTTTTGCCGGATGAACTCGGATTCCATTGAATCGTCAGCCAGTTTCTGACATTCCAGCTTGGGAACGCTCGAGATTGCGGACCTCTTCAGCAACTTGTTCTTCCACCTCCTGTCGCTCTTGTTCCTGGGTGGCTAGGAGCCTAGTCAAGATGACCTGGGCTTCTGAGAAGAACTAGCATTGTTCAAAGACTTCAGCTCTTTCAGGTCACTTCCCAATTGCTCCACCAACAGCAGACACGACTTGGCAAGCGAGGAGCTCCGGTAATTCGATATTACCGGTCATGTTCCCAGAAATGTCCGGGCAAAGTCAAAGGAGCTACGCCCAGACAGGATAAAATCGATGCACGATCGCATCGCGTCAAGGAACTGCTGCACCGTTTTGCGTGTCAGAAAATCCATGGTATCATCACCCGAGGTACTCCCCGACCCCCTTTCTATCATGAGGAAAGGGGTGCAAGCCGGCTCTTTTTGCGCGAGAGTCGTGCTGACCGTCGATACGGCAAGAACGAGACTGGCCACTGGCGCTTCCGGAGGTGTTATCTCTGCAGGAACCTCACAGCTAATGATGGAGTAGTAAGCGCAACCTCCTCAGAAGCTTCAGCCGAGACCTGAGCTGTGTGGCCTTTTGGAAGGGTACCGACCGTCGGACTCTCCACCTGAGCCCCTCAGTTCCCTCTGCAAGTTATCGCGACATTAGCTACAAAGGAGAAAAGCGAAACATTTAAAATATCAGAACTTCCTTACCATCTGGGAGGTCCAGAGATGTCGAATCCTTGGGCGAATCCTGCGGAGTGGAAGTCTCCCTGGCTTCAATAGTAACCTCTTTACCCTGCGGAGTGGGTTCTTCCCCAGCCTAGGGGTTGCCTCCTCTTCCGGCAAAAGGAAGGCTCCCCAATTTCAGTAGTTGCCCTCTCTGGAGTTATCTCGGCAACTGAAGCCTCGACTCCTTCGACTGGGTCAGCTCTTTTACCGTCTCCTCTCGATATGCGAGGAGATTACAGCTTCAATGTCCCCGGCCAACCCTGTAGCATAAAAGAGAATGTTAAAACATCTTCTTCAAAATGAAAAGGGAAATTAGGTCAAAAGGTGAAAGAGTACCTTCAGCGGGAATAATCGCCAGCTGTGATACCGTTGATGCTCACCCCCGTATATTTCTTCCTCTGAGATGTGGGAGAACTTACTCGGATCAGGAAGAGCGGGTTCATCGCCGTAGTCGACCTCGTCTTCAAAATCGCTTTCTCCTGAGAGTGAGGAAGACGATGGCGCCACGCGCGAGACTTCTGCAGCCGGAGCCTTGCCACCAATTACCCCAGTGGTAGGACTGGGGTCGACTGCCCGAGGACTGGAGATGAAGACACAAGGCGACCCAGGTTGCTGTGCCTCATCTCTCCCTTCATGAGTAAGTAAAAAACCCGGGTTGAACTGAAATCCCCGAATATCGACATCTCCTCACTCATGATGTCGACCTCTAGCTGCTCATCCTCGTCAGCGTGGGTGGCTCTGTCAACGAGCTCCCCTTCCTCCGCAGACCTGTGATCTCTGCTGCTCGACCTAGGGGCACGGACTAAATGAACATCCTCTTCAGCTATATCTTCTTCCCTCAGTACCTCAACGACAGCAGGGATGTCTTCGGATCGGGAGACTTCGGTTGTCAAGTCTCTCCGAACCTTCTTGGGAGCAGGTTCAGCGGTTGAAGCAGAGCGTTGACGACGCTTGCTTACCGCCTGTCGAGTCTTTGTTGCTCGTGGCTCCGCCCTTGCTGCTTGCGGCTCCTCCCTTGTTGGTCGCGGCTCTGCCCTTATGCTCGTGGCTCCCTTCCCGATCTCTCCCACCTCCTTCTGGGCTTCAGGTACTGGTCGGTGTTTTTGAGTGTTTACCAGACTCTGACCTTGCCTCGAGATTTGCATTGATGCTCTCAATACATGAAGACGCCGGAACAAAGTCTGATGTCTGGATGGCTTAGAAATACCAAGTGCAGAAGCTGAAGCTCATACGGCACTTGGACCCCTCGATAGGTAGATGGAAAGTTGTTCCCGTCCCTCCGGCCACACTGTAATACCAAGCCCGAGCACCTTCGAACAAGTTCCCTTCGAAGGCGAGTCGAGCATTGGGATTCCCGACGTAGAGTTGATCATAGCCGAACTGTCGAGCGAAACGATTCGGCATGTACGGCTCGATGGTGCATGAAGTCCTTGCCGGAAAAGCACATATCCGGGCCGAATATTGATCAACCCACCAGAAGACTCCCGCGGACAACCTCGTGAAGCCATCTGGGCCCGCGGAATCAGTAAATAGATCCCCGAAAGATGCACCAGAGATCTCGGGGAAGCAGCGATTGAGCTGGTAATTCGCAGAATCTGTAAGTCGCTTTCCGGACGTAATATATATAAGATCACGCCAGCTCGAATCCTCCAACCGCTGTACAAAAGGGACGGAACTCTCCCTCCAACGCATCGCCGTCATTAGAGAAGGGCAGTGCATCACGTACCAAGCCATGAGGTACGTATAAGGCAGCTCGATCCGAGGGTTGGGGCGCTTCACCGTCGGATTCCCCTCTGAGTCAACATACGGCTTGCGTGGGAGTCGACAGTTTTCGGGCGCCTCGCAGAAACTCTTGGTTAGCGCCCGCAACCCGCTCTGAATGCCAGCCGCCACGGCCGGGAGAAAGGGCTATAGGGTTGCCATGAGCCAGGAGCCACCGCCGGGTACACCACGTCAGCAACAATGGCTTCATGTGGCAGCGTGGGCACCACACAACGCTTCAGCCACAGCATCAAGAAGCCTGCCAACAGTGCCCTATCGGAGATAGGGGTCCGGGCTTGATGGTGGAAACTTTCAAAAACCAGGTCAGGATCGAAACCGTCCTCGCTCGAAACCGTGGGTGTAGAAGCCTTCAGAAGCCTTGCAGATCCTGTCTTCAATCTCCCTGTCGGAACTGGGAGCCAGTCGGGTTATCGGATTGTCTTTATTATTGACACCGTTGAATAAGTAACTGGCCCAAGACAGTTGCTTGACTCCCTGCGACCTCAAGGCGGTTATCTGACCGCAAATGTGGAAGTGACACATCACTCCCAGTAAGTCTCGTACACCCGAGGAAACTCTTTCTTCAAGAGGTGGAGCTCCTCAGTGGTCGGGACATATTCCTCATAGGGAATGTCCCCTGTTGCCAGCCCCCGAGACCTCATGTAGCTCGTGCAGTGCAAGGCCCATCTCCTCCGACCGGGGTAAAGAATGTCCCCATCAGAGGATTGTAGCGCTCCAGGATCCCGAAAAAGTTATGAGAGCCTGGTGGGATACCCCACTGTACGCCCTGACCGCCGGGTACAGTCCCACACGCTTTAGCAGGTCCCCAAGATCGGTGAGGACGAAACCCACCATCCTGCCCCACCAGTAGTTCCCCATGGAATGGACCCACCCGGCGAACGGAACCCGACCGGATAATCACCCTCCGCTTCCATGAACGCGTTGAGGAAGGTAGTGCCAAGTTGTGGTATCTCTCCAACCGGAACCTCAGACTTGCGACGACCGGGGAATAGCCGAGAACCGACCTGTCATGGCTATCATGACGGTGTACTTTATGGGGACCCAAATCACTGAGAGTAATCTCAGGGACATATCGAGAAATGTCCCATTCCATCTTCTGAGGGACGGACATGTGCTGGAAGTAGGACAGCGGGAACATCCTCTCCATGTCCGGAAGAAAGAATCTTCCACTCTTTATCTGACGGAGCCATTTATAAGTTCCGTCATACACACGATAGCCGCCATCGTTGATACGATCTCCGAAGAAGAAGGCAGGCTTCTCCAGCTTGACGTGAGCATCCGTTGTGAATGCTGCATCGGTCATAAGTACCCGAAGAGTCCTCATGTCAACATTAGAGAGACTCTCCCTGCGATCCTGCGACTGGTCAGCAGTCACAGGGACAGTCCTTCGTAGCACAAAGGTCAAGTCCCGGTCAGCACCACCTACATGTCCAAAGTGGCGCGTCTTGGCGAGTGAGGCAGAAGGATGGGGCACTGCAAAAGAAAGGACACTTAGTTAGATACTTTATTAGAAGCAAATGCTAAGTGTTCATAACCCAACGCAGAGAAGAGATACTGGACGCAGGAATTATCAAATCAATCCGCGTCCAGACCTGCGAAAACCGCGTCCAGACGCAGAAGAGATACTGGACGCAGGAATTATCAAATCCGCGTCCAGACCTGCGAAACCGCGTCCAAACGCAGAAGAGATACTGGACGCAGGAATTATCAAACCCGCGTCCAGACCTGCAGGATCCGCGTCTCCACCACCAGAAGGTCATGGAATGTCCTTGATGTCACTTCTGGGGTGCGAAAAGAAGGGAGTTATCCACCTTAACCCTTCCATCACCACAACCGCCAGAAGTTAAGGAGGGTAACTCCCTTCCTTTCACACCCCCAGATTTCTAATTGCTTGGACTCAGGTGCCAGATTCATCAAAATCGGCAGCTGATGAAACAGAACGCAAAATTCAAATCCGCGTCCTTCAAACCAAGTCCACGTCTGAACCCTTCACAATTAGAAATATTCTAAGTGAAGAATTCGAAATGCAGGACCCAATGGCGCGAGGGTCCAAACCGCGCCTTGGTTATCAACTCAAAGACTGCGTCTGAGACGCGTCTGAGAATCAAACACGAGTTATATTTGTGTTAAGGATTCTTAGGGTTCTATGAGCTTCCGTTAATGGCGAAATCCACGCCTAAAAGGCATTATACCTGCGAAAGCGACATCCTGCGCAGAGGAAGCGCCCCTTTGGACCTCGGCGACAGTCGCCCGTGAAGAAGAGGCGGTTGGCTTGGTCTTGGGTGCCATCTTTAAAATGGAGATGAATAGTTCAAAAGTCCAGTAATGGAGATGAACAGTTCAACAGAGGAAGAAGAGAACTCTCTTTTCTTGAGCAAGTGCGTTCGGAGAAGAAAAGATGTCTCTCTGACTGTTGCCTTTTATAGGCACAAGGATTCGCGAAGATACGCGGCGTGTGGCCCGATAAAAGCTGCAGCGAATCATCGCATGACGCGTGGAACAAATCATCGCGGAGATCATGCGTCACGACTCCGCAGCGAGTCATCATTTGACACGTGGCGCGGTGCAGTTAATGAACAGGGAAGTCCGCGCTCCAAAAGGTGAAATCCTGCCGGTCCCCCAGGCTAGCTGGCGGCGTAATCATGACACGACACAGATTCGCACCCAAGGGACGCACCTCTTCGATGGACATGCCCCGTCAACATCTCCATAAATGCATTCGGAAGGTCGCGTCTCTCTACGAAGTCCGCGTCCGACCCAGCGGGCCCAACATTGCGTCTGCCTCATGGAAGATCGGGCGCGTTTCCATTGCCAAAGGACGCACCCTACAGAAATCACGTCTTTTAAAGCAGTACCATCTCGGCTTTTCGAAAAGAACCTGCGTTCGGCCTCCTGCTTCTGTAAAATCAGTTCAACAGTACACTGACGCAAGCAGACGACCAACCACTCTTGGCTTAAAGCACACCCGTGACAGACTAAAAGCAATCGGGGAGGTTTAGACGGTGCATCTAGACACTCAACATGATCAACTCTGGTGGCTTCAAGGAGTTCAAACAGTACACTCACGAAGACCAACTCCAGATAAAATCAAACCCGAAGCACTAACAGTCCAGTCATGAAAGCAAATACGGCTAAAATCCAAAGTATTTCGAAATCCGTCCAGTTAACTGTGGAATATCGAAAACTTTGGAGGGGGTTCTGTAGGCTGTCCAAAAGTTACTGGAGGACAAGCCATTGAAAAGCAAAGTTTCAAGCTCTAGACGCGAGGGACTAACACCCGCGTCTCAGCATCAAGGCGCGTTGGCTCGACACCCGCGTCTCAGCACCAAGGCGCGTTGGCTCGACACCCGCGTCTCAGCATCAAGGCGCGTTGGCTCGACACCCGCGTCTCAGCATCAAGGCGCGTTGGCCAACGCGACACCCGCGTCTCAGCATCAAGGCGCGTTGGCTCGACACCCGCGTCTCAGCATCAAGGCGCGTCGGCCTGACACCCGCGTCTCAGTTATAACCGCCTTGGTCAAGGGACCAATCACTGCCTACACGTAAGGGAAATCAGCCCCCATCGTGGCGTGTCTTTAGTAGGCACGTGGGTTAGTTACCGCCCATGTAGCGGGAAAGTTGCCCTCATTGTGGAGCGTTTTTAGGGGGGCACCTTCCCCTGGTACCTCTATAAATAGCCCTGTTCGCTATGAGGTCGAGGCAATGAGAGGAGGAAGGGGATCAGAGAATCAATCGGACGAAGAGAGACAGAGGGCGACACAGAGAGAAAAGAAGCAGTCAGCTCTTCAGCAAGTTCGCTGCGTACGAGCCAGCTTTCGCCTACCTTCTCTTTTAGAGTTTTGATAGACAGAGCTGTGTCACTCTTTCTACCGGCCAAAGAGGAGATCCCTGAAGGACGGTCATCTGGTCAACGGAAAACAAGATTCACTCTCCACCGCCACACGAAGAACCCAGCCTTAAACAAAGGGGGAATTCAAGATTCAATATTCTCCCTCCCTTGTAACCGGAAGGAATAGTTTATTTTAAGAATTCTTAGAATTGTAACCTTTTCACACAATTTTCAGCACTTCTCTCTTTTCTGGGTCATACAAGCAAGAGTGCATGTATAGAAGGTGACAATTTATGAAAGGTGCTCTTACTTTATCTTTATTTTTCTTTTCTCTAATCTCTTTTACATGTGTAGCTAATTTTTCTCTCATGGTAACTAACTACTAACCACCAACTATCTAACTTCTTATTTGATAATCTACATGAATCTAATAGCCTCTACTTGACCTTACTCTTGCAAGAGCCATTGATGGCTCATGATGATGGATCTAACACTCTAACTTCCTAACTCTCTAACAAGCTAACATTACTTTATTTCATACTTGCTCTTATCAGGTTTTGATGATTTAAGTGTAGCTTACACTTATTTTGTTGAGTTGAGTTGTGATGAGTTACATATGTGTCATGCTTTGAAACGCTCTTGAATCAAAGACTAGTGATGGCCAATGATACTTGTGAGGCAACTATCACTAAGAGGTTAGCGTGTTGGTGGAGTCATTAGTAGTTAGTAGCTGTGAGTTTTCTTTATTTTTCACTTTGTTTTAGAAATACCAAAAACTACAAATACCATTCTTTTCTATGTTTCTCACTTCTTCGTATTTCACCGTACTTCTCTTTCATTCTTTATTTTCTTTTCTTTTCATTCTTTAAAACTTTGAAGAACCGTTAACATACACGTGAACATATCATGTAAGCTTCTATCACTTCCCATCCTTGTGGATTCGACTCGTTTTAGCCTCTATGCTATAACGGAAGTATCAAGGAAGCCAAAGCACACACACTTTAAATATCAATTTCAAATATACACTTTTTGTACGCGGCTTCCCCCCGATCAAATTTTGGCGCCATTGCCGGGGATGGGAACGGTTTGCTTTCACGTTTTTTTTAACTTTTCTTCTTTATTTTTGGTGTGCAGGTTAAATTTTTAGCGTTGTAGAAGTCCACACTTTCTCTTGTGTGGTTGGGTAAATTCTTGTACATTCATATACTCTGCTGCTAATTTTGTTTATATTAACTGTACACTATAAATAATTTTAAGAATTAAAATACAAAAATTGGATGCTTTAAAATGGTTTAGACATTTGCATCTAGGCACGTGTCAATTTTAATTCCAAAATACTGTATTTTATTATGTTATTGTTGTGATATTGATAGGAGGTGTACATATTGCATTGCATATAGTTAGAAAAAATACTTCAGTGATTTACTCGCTTTTTTGTGTTCATTCTTATCTATATTACACACTTGCACAAATTTAACTTAAGGGCAAAACCCAAAATAACAAAAGGTGGGAAAGTCATTACCCTCCCTTAGCCCAAAATTACCTTCCTACTCACATAACCCAATCCTTAATAAAAATGCTAGACGTTGCCCATAGGGACATCTCGGACTCATTTAGGAGGTTGACCTAGGAAATTGTTAGAATTTGACTCATGCTAAATCGATATCTAAGGTTGGGGATTGAGAGGCGAAACCTCGAAGAACAATGGTTTGGCATAATTAGGCCCGTTGCTCCGGCACGGATACCTCCCAATGATTTGCCTACCTGGCCGATTAATTCGTTGTTAGCTTCTGAAAATATACCCACCGTGGACAGTCTAACCAGTTAGGAGTTGTCTAGGTCTAAGTCAACCCTAACATAGGCTTGTTTTCTTTTCTTTTTCTTTATTTGTTTGTTTGTTTGTTTATTTGTTTGTTTTTTAAATTGTGAAATAGATTTTAACAACAATAATTCTTTCAATCATAATATGAATCCATATTTCACTCCGACCTCATTTGACTCGGATAACTCCAACCCAGCTATGTATAACATGAACCAGCCATATATGCCAAGTTGGGATTATCCGACTCAATATGACCCATATCCTCAATCTTATGACTATAATTTTTAAAATAATTTCAACTCTTCACGGAGTCAATGGAGATTCTCCTCTCCCGAGTCAAACTTTCAACCACCTTGTCCACAATTTTCACAAAGTTCATTTTCCGATTTTGGTCCAGATACTCCTTTTCCTGTTCTACCAACCGAAGAAAAATCTGATTTGGAAAGGAGTATAGAAGAGTCCCTACAATAAATGCAAAATTTGCTCAATTCACAATCCTTCCCACATCAACTCCACATATTCCTTTTCTAGAGCATCTAATTGAAGAGAATCTGAGCTGGAAAAGCGTTTGGAAGTCATTTGTGATAGAATGCAAAACCTGTTGGACTCCTCATCTCAACCAAATTTTCAAGAGTCCTACTCATCTTTTTCAGTCTCACCTATTCCAAATGAACAACCATCAATACTGGACTTGAGTATGGAACCCTTGCGTGAGTCCGAGCAGCAATCGCAAAATCCGATAGACTCACAATTTCACCATATTTTTCAAAATCGACTTCCATACTCATATTTTCAATAAGAATCAATTGCCAAGAGTATGGAAGACATGATTCCAAATCCAAATTCTGTTACCCAGCCTATCAGTAGGTTAGACTCACTTATGAGCGAATTGATCAATGAGAGCGAGGAAAGTCTTCCTTGTCAATATTTGACCGATCCTTATATCCCTAACTCTACTGATTGGACCCAAGAATCATGTCATTTTGAAATCCAGCTTCAATTTCATCAACCAACCTGAACTTGCCCAACATCCCATCGTTGACATTTTTGTTGGCCCAAAAGCCTTCCACCCTAGTTTTGATGATGATTAACTCATGTAGTTATGTTTACTAATAATCTTGTGTTGTTTAAGTTTCAGATCATTAACCAAGATATTAGTTGGTGATTAGCTTCAACAAGGAGTTTAGAAGCTTTTCATAGTGATTCCAGGGCCAAAGCTTCAAGATCATACCTTGCCTAGCTCATGGATCACGGTGTTTGTGGATCGAGTCACCTTGAAGATGAAGATCGTCAAGAAGACTTAGGTATCCATAGTTTAGTGTGTTTTTAGATCCATTTGTAAAGCTTAGTATAGTTGATATGCTCAAGTGCACAACACACACGTTTTATGTTTTGGATTTAGTTTTCATGAATAGTAGATCAACAAGTTTACTTTATTTCTATGTATATTAGATATGTTCTAGATATACATACATGCTTTAAACTTGCTAGACAAACTTATTTTGACTATCCTATTCATGTATTGAAAAATCAAGTTTGATAAAAATACAAGTGTTGGTTTTGATAAAATTTGCAAGACTCAAAATGAACTGATATGATTGATATATGTCTTGAAATTTTTATCACTTGTTTGTGTTTCAATATTAAATGTTAAAACAAGTTTTATGGGATTTTCAGAAAAGATAAAAGATTTTTATAAAATATTTTTTTTCAGTTTTTCTGACCAAGGTTTGTGCTGACAGGCCGGTCGGTCGACCGTATGGGTCGACCGCACCAAGGGCCGGTCGACCATAGGGTCGACCGACGTGCACAAACTTGTGCACGTCTGGCAGACACAAACTCGGTCGACCGTACGGGTCGACCGGCGGTCGACCGGGTTTGCCCAACGGTCAAAAATATGACCATTGGCGGCCGACCGCCAAGCCTGTCAGGCTGCCACATCAGCCTAACGGCTAGTTTCTGTTTGGCCTATATAAACCCCATCTCTTTGGGTTTTTGGCTAAGGTTTTTACAAGAGAAAATTTTCAGTTTTCCTGAGTTTAAAACAAGTTTTTGAAAAGAGTTTTTGGGCTTTAAACTTCTCATCTTTATTGTTTTGGGTTTTTGAAAAATCAAAGAAAACTAGGGTTTTGGGAGATTTATTGATTTCATTTTCTATCATTTACAAGAGATTTCCCTAGTAGTTTTTCTTTGTTGCTTGTTTTCAAAAACACCTTGTTTCCACACTTGAGCTATCTTCTATCCTAATCTATTTAGGATTTTGTTTTGTGGAAAAAGAGAAAAGAAAGAGAGTTTGAGTTTGTGGTCTTTGGAACCACTTGTTGTAAACACCCTTATTCTTTGTGTATCCCTCTTAGGTAGAGGTGATCGGGTGATTGGTTTGCTCCCTCTAGTGAGAGGTGGAGTGTTGGTTTGTAAACCCTCTTCGGTAGAGGTGTTGGTTGTTTGTTGTATTGGCTACGGGCCTACCCCTCGGCTGTGAGGTGGTTGTTTGAGATAGGAGTTTGGTACTCCTAGAGTTGTAACAAATCCTCTTCGATAGAGGTTCCCTCGGTGGGAGATAGTGGATTGGAAATCCTACACGGTGGTGTAGGCGGGGATGTAGAGAAAGGTGCTCGAACCTCGAACATATCATTGTGTTTGCGTTTGATCCACTTGTCTCTCTAACTCTCTCTCTCTCATTTATATTGTGCAAAGCATCATATTTCATTCACATCATACATTCATATTTGCTTGTGTATTGCCTTGCATCTTTCAAATTGCTCATCCTTATATGCTTGGCTTGATTGTGTGTGCGCCTCACTTATACTTAACCACAAGAGCTTCACATAGCACCTCAACCCATTCAAGGGAATCAAGAGGAGTTAGTCCAGAGCCCTTCACGGGGAATTCGGCTACACTTGTGTGTTGTATTAAGTGTGTTGTGATAATTTGCATTAGCTTCCGCATTTAGCGCATTTAGTTCACTAGATTAGTACTTACACCTATTCACCCCCCCTCTAGGTGTTTTTCAATTTTGGCAAGTTATTCTTTTCCCGAAATTGAACTTGAGCTTGAAAGTGATCCTGAACCTCAAGTTGGTGATTCTTTTTCACTTTTTGATTCAATAATAATTCCAGTATTTTTACCAGATTTTTTTCTCTATTCTGGAGTCAACATTTAAAATCTTGCTAAGTTTGGAGGAGAAAGAGAAAGTGTAGTGAAAAAAGGAGAGAAGTTAGATTTTGCAAGTGACTTGAGATGGTGAGACACCCCTTTTATAGGCACCACACACACCCCTAAGCCACCGTTGAGAGTTAGCCTACGTGGAAGGTGTAGTGGGTTCAGTTTGAATGAGTGAGAATGAGGGGAGAAAGTGTGAAAGAAGTTAAAGAGAGTGGGAGAAGTTGGAGAGGATGAAGAGAGTAAAAGGAAGGTTTAAATAAATGAGTTTGGGCGTCTAGACCATATGCCAATGTGGCATAGTGGTAGAAGCTTGCGGCTTTTAATGAGGAGGTCAGGGGTTCATAACTTGAAATAATTATAGGGGTTTATTTTTCTAACATTTTTTATTTAATTATTTTTTATTTTTATTTATTTTATTTTTGCATTTTCTTAACTCAATTAAATTCCTATTTAATTCAAAAAAATCCTAAATTTTTTAAATAGTAAATATTATTTTAAATATTACTGAGGAATTGGATTCATGAAATTCATTCCCGATTGCAAATTAAAAATTCGGAAGTCATATAGCGACACAGATGGGTCACGAATTTCGAGAATCTTCAATTAATTTTGAAAAAATTAAATAAATCAAGAAAAATCTGAAATATTAGAAGATTTTATTAGCGTTAAAGTATACTTAGTTTAGACTACCAGAACAGGTATTTATACCATACCGACGACCTGTAGAAAATACCAGTTACTGGAACCGATGTTTACAAAAACTCATTGAAGAAGGTTCGCGACGCGTCTTTGTAGAACCTTTCCATTGTTTTCACATTCATATCAAAATGTGACAACCAATGAAGATCAAAGAGGACTCCAAGGGGAAGCTAATCTCCAGACAAAACCCTCGCAGAATTCATGTCTACTATGTGGCCCCCAGCTTATTTGCAGGAGGTACATTACACTACATCCAACGCCTCCGATGGTTAAAGGATAGAGGAAACAGTTGGCATTTAAGCTCAACGAAAAAAATCCTTGACAACTCATCATGCTAAAGGAAATAGTATGGCTAGCCCAACTTATACAGTAATTGGTAAAGGCATACCAAATCCGTTAATAGCTGAGGTTTGCTAAAAAACTGAGGGACCTGATCCCGCTTTCCCCTCCAAAATCCCTTACAAATTCCTGTCTATGAAATGGTAAGCCCACAAACCGTAATTGTCTCCCCATCGAGATAATTATAGAGCAAACCTGCCATGTTAACATTATACCTCTGGCATACCCCGCTGTTAGGTTAATATTATACCTCCAACAGTGATTTCCTTTAATATCCCAGTGGATAAACTTTCAACTTGTCAATTCTCTTCAATAGAATGATGAGTCCACTAAAATTGCTTGAATCGCAAAATTTCTCGGTCAAGTTAAATACTACACCTTTGACTAAGATTTCTTATTTCATAATCAAAATCACTGTTAAGTTAATATTATACCTCTAATAGTGATTTCTCTTAATTTTTTCAGCAGATAAAAGTTTAACTTGTCAGTTCTTTTCAATAGAATGTCGAGTCCACTAAATTGCTCAAATCGGAAAATCTCTCAGTTGAGTTAAACACTACACCTCTGACCAAAATCGCTCATATCGCAATATAAATTATTGTTAAGTTAATATTATACTTTTGATAGTGATTTTCTCAATTTTCTCAACGGAAACGAGAAGTTCGATGCTAAGTTAAATATCACATCTCTAGCATCTATTTCATGTTAAGTTAAATACTACACTAATGACAATGATCTTTCCTTGAGCATTCTTATTAAAACCGAGATGTCAAATGCTAAGTTAATATCACGACTCTAGAATTCATCTCGCTGTCAAGTTAACACTAAACGTATGACAGTGAGTTTCTCAACTTTCTCAATGAAAATAAAATCTCCCTGATGCTAAGTTATTACCATACCTCTAGCACATATATTATTGTCAAGTTAATATCACACCTCTGACAATTCAATTTGCTTCCAATTGCAAATCCAAACCTGTCATGTTAATATTATATCTTGATGGTAAAAATCTCCATGGATTCTCAACAAATCTAATTCCACTTGTCATTCTCCCCGACAGAATGGCAGGTCTACTTAATTTGCATAGATTGGAAAATTAATCAATATTATATTAATATCACACCTCTAACAGTAAACTTTCATTCCATTAATTTTCAGCAGAGTTCTAGTTATTAAACCTCTGATGATAGACTCGGACATAAGCCCAGCGGATCAAACTCCACTTGTTATTCTCATTAATAGAATAGCAAGTCCACAAAACTTGCCCAAATGACAAATCCATATCCTACTGTCAAGTTAACATCATACGTCTGATAGTGATCCTCTCAAATACCCCAGTGGAGTTAACCCGATTTGCTATGTTAAATCACACCTTTGACAATTAAAACTCTTTATTTTATTCAGTCTAATTTTCTAATGAAAAAGGAAACAGACATGATTCAAGAAGCTTTGATCGTGACTTCTGCAACTCAAGCACAGAGCTGCATCTCAGCACCAAGTCAGAGCCACGTCTCAATATCAAAAGACATCCGCGTCTTCAATATCCAAATGAAGGTCACAACATCCGTGTCCAATTACAGGCGCACCCAACGCGACATTCGCGTCTACATCAATGAGAACCGCATTCTTTCTCCCATTGTAAAGAGTATATCTCTGCTATTGCAATCAGTTCAACAGTATACTGGTAAAAGTAATTGAGAACTCTACCAGTTTAATAGTACACTGACAAACAAACCAGAGCTCATGACAAGGGCTAGACTGAGTTTCTAAGATACTTGTGACGATCTTCCCTGGAAGTTTCAAGTAGTTCAACAGTACACTCACGAAGACCAGATCCAAACAGGATCAAGCTTAGAACATCTCGAAAGATTGCCAGTTCAATCATGGAGAGTCCGCAATCAACGTGTAGTCCAGAATACTCTGAAATCTGTCCCAGTCAACCACGGAGTATCGAAAACTTTGGAGAGGGTTCTGTAGGCTATCTAAAAATTATTAAAGATATGTCAACAGACGCGAACCTCCCAATGCGAAGGTCGTGTTTCAATTAAAATGCAGACCTCGTGTCCAAGAAAAAACACAGAATTCAGAAGCGGGTCTGAGAAACCTCACATCTCACTTCAAACACGAATCTGAGTAACTCCATGTCCTATTTCAAGCGCAGGTCTAAGCAACTCCGCGCTCACTTCAAATGCGGGTTTGAGAAACCCTACGTTTCACTTCAAATGCGAGTCTGAGTAACTCCGCGTCCCATTTCAAGCGCAGGTCTAAGCAACTCTGCGCTCCACTTCAAACACGGGTCTGAGCAACTCTGCGTTTAGACTAAGATGCGAGTTTAAGCCCGCGTTTATACAAACGTGAGGTCCGCGTCCAGCACGAGATTCGTGTTTCTGTTATAGCTAATCCCAATTATTGGGTCAATTAACTCCCCACATAATGTGAGAGTTAATCCCCATTATGGAGGGATTTTAGGGGGACAATAATATCCCTATGACTCCCTATAAATAGCCTAAGGAGCTATGAAGAAAAAGGAGGACTTTTGAGTAGATAAGAGAAAGAGAAACTCTTAAAGATTGAGAGCTTAGAATTCTCAAGTTAAAAGCTTATTTCTTTTCTCTTGCTTGTTCAAAAATCCAGAGAGAGGAGAAAAAAGGGTAATCAGTGGACTTTAAACACTTAGTGTGTTAAAAGCTCCCTACTGATTGATCTTTAAGGGCATCTCAAAGAAAAGCTTGACATTCGGCCGGTCAACAGAGAATAAGAAGCACTCTCCATCACCACACGAAGAACCCAACCTTAAACAAAAGGGAGAACAAATTATTCTCCCCTCTTTTGTAATCGGAATTGTTCCCTTGTAATCTTTCATCCACTTAAAAAAATTTTACTTCTCGATAGTTTTCTGACAAAACAGTTACAAACTCTCTCTTTACAACTTCTAGGGTCTTGAGTGGAGAATGAAACCCAAGAAGTTTGTAAGAGAAAAATTCAGTGAAAAAAATACTCTTTAAGAGCTAAAAATTTTAGAAAATGATTAAGAATTGAAAGCACTTAGATTAAAAAAACTTGAGAATAAAACTTGATTTTTCTTGAAAGCAATATCTCAAAACTTGAATAATTTTGTTAAAAACTTATTGTCTCTTCTTCTCAAATGACTCATATATATAGGCAATGGGTGAACACACTTAGAAGAGAATCCTAGCCTTAACCCAAGGTGATTAGGCTAAAATAAGCAAAAACAACCGTTAAAAAAATCAGAAAACTGTCAGATTTTGAAAAAATAGCCATTACTCTCAACCCACGTCGTCGGTCGACCGCTTGTCAAAACTAGCTGTTGGAAGGCCGCCGGTTCTCCGAGCGATCGGCCGAAAGATACAATAAGTTCTGATAGGACTTCGGTCGACCAGTGGGCTAAACACAGCAACGGTCAAAAGCCTCGGTCGACCGGTCAGTCAATGGACCCAAGGGCACAACTCCATGTATCAGTTGTGCACAGTTGGTCGACTGCTCGGTCGATCGAGCCAATGTCCAAGACACTGAAAAAAGCAGGCGATTGATAGGTCAAGCTGCAAAAACAAAAATTGTATGGTTTTTTTTAAGTTGAACCCATTCTTGAGTAAATAATATAAGTATGAAAAATATTTTGACAACATATGGGTTGTAGGAAACATTTATATAGCTGGTTTTAAAAATTATGAGAAAATATATAGCATGTATCAATAACCAACTTAGAAAAAACAAGTTTAAACACCAAAACAAACACTTTGTTTTTGAAATTTGTGTATGTGTGTACGTCTTCCTTGAGCACCAAATTCAAAAACCATTACACATACTAAAATCTTACAAGGAGTTACATAAGCTTCAAGTCTTCATCAAAGAGGGCTTTTTCAAAGTTCACATTTTGATCATTCACGCTTAAGTCCCTTACTTGAATCAACTCGATCTCCTGAAGCCTTCCTTATGAGGAAGAATAAGCATCTTCTAAAACTCTTGATCCCTGATAGACACTAGAACTTGATTAGTACCTTATAACTTCATGTGGTTTGTAATCATCAAAAAAAACTAGGGAGTGTACCCATAGGCCAACAGTGGCGAGGTGAAGAGGCTAAGGGTAAGCGTGCATGCGATTAGTTGCTAAATGAAGTGTAACTAGTCTAATTAGTGGAGAATGACACGAGTCGCTTACTGTGGACTTGAAAATTGAAGTTCTAGAAGAAGGGCCATTGTGGCCTGGGCCTTGCAGAAATATATGCTTGAGCCTAGATTCATATTTTTGTGATGGACGTCTGATGATGCCAGAGGGCCTCTTTGTAGCCAGGCTGAGAATATGAACAAAGTAGTTCCTTAAGGGCCCAAGCCCAATAAGTTGAGTGGTGCAGGTGCCATCTATTTGATTTACTACGGCCTGCTATTAATCCCTTTGAAGCCACACAATGGGTTACGTGCCAAAGGAGGTCGGTGAGGATGGTGAAATGCAGCAAAGGCGATGGAAGGTGAAGTTGGTGACGTCCTCAGGTCATCCTCTATCATCGAAGTTGGTCCATCATCAACATGGACATTGAAGTATGTTTGTTGAGGGCCGTGAGAGGTTTCTTCTGCTAGAGGCAGTCTGGAAAACCTTTCTATGATTACCCTACCAGTGTGGGGATACAATGTGGGAGTGGGAGGCCATGGTAGTCTCTTGCACCTTGTTGAGGATTTAGATAGCGTGCCAGAAGGAGACAAAAGAAATGGTGTAGGAGAGGGCCCCGGCAAACCCAAAATAGCATGGGAGAACAGTGGAGCGCTTTCAGGGTCTAGGATTAACACCTCTAACCACAAGAGAGGCACATATACTGACACAAGAGAATTGATTAACACACACATCAAAAATGTAACGCCCCGATCCTACGGGTACGGAGACGTTACTGTGACGTATATATGTAGGTCAAAAATTCCTTCTTGGACCAAAGGCTCTTGACCTTAGTTTTGTTGATGACTAACTTATAAAGGTTGGTTTGCTAATAATCTTGTGTTTATATAGTTTCAGTTATTGATCAAGATCTTAGTAAGCATTTGACTTCAACAAGAGAGTCACAGTCAAAGTGTTGAAACAAACAAGTATTGATTCAAGAGCTCACATCGCAACGATCGCATCTACCTCCTTTGGATCAAGTTCGGATCGAGTTGCCTTGAAGATGAAGATCTACAAGATGATTTTTGTTTGTTTAGTTTTTATTTAGATCTTGTGTAAAGATATCTTAGTTTTGATATGCTCAAGTACACATACACACAAGTTCAATAGTTTTGGTTTCAGTTTAACCGTCTTGGATTTTCAATACGATATACATCTTTATGGTTTTCATGAATAGATAAAATCATAACATAACAAGTTTTACATGTTTATATGTATAATGGATTTCATCCATATCCATTGATAGTTCTTATTATTTAAAAACTTATTTTGATGATTCTAGTTCATATGGTTCAAGTTTTGTTTTTACAAAACTTATTTTTGGATTTAATGTAAAAAACAAGGATATATCATATACCATGTGTATTGGATTCTATTATACACACAATACTTTAAATGTATTTGAATATCTTGTTTTTATATTTGAACAAGTTTTTGAGAAATAGTTTTTCATTTTGAAGTCAAACTCTTGAAGACAAAAATAAAACGAGTTTTGAAAATACAGTTTTTTGTTTCAATCTTAATTTCTAATGCCTCAAAAATAGTTCAAATTGTTTGTCATATAGGGTTGATCTTTGATCAAACATATTTGTATTTTAAGTGCTTACATGAACTTATTTTTGTGGATTTTATATGATTTTATGGGATTTTGTGGGTATTTAAAAGACTAAGTTTTTAAACCCTAAAACCCAGCCTGAGACTACTGGCGGTCGACTGACCTGTCTACCGGACCAGATCTTGGTCGACCGGGCGGTCGATCGGTGTGCACATGACATGCACAAGGCTCTGGCCATTATGTTGGTCGACCGCAAGGTCGACCGATCCAGAGAGCTTGCTCTCTGTATCTGACCTGGTCGACCAACCGATAGACCAACCAGAGAGTTAACTCTCTGGTTCTGGCCTCGATCGACCGGGCAGTCGACCGATAGGCAAATTGTCTTGAGGCGATCGACTGGCTGGTGACCGATAACCCCAACAGTCAAAACATGTCGGTCGACCAACAGGCCGTTCTGGACCCCAACGGGTATATTTTGAGAATCGTATAAATATAGATTCCCTTGGCTTGTTTCTTCTATGATTTTCAAGAGCAAAATTTCTCATCTTTTCAAGTATTTTCAGCAAGCTTTTAAAAGAAGTTTTAGTGCCAAAACTCTTATCTTTTATTGTTTCAAAGTTTTTGAAAAATTAAAGAAAATCAAGTTTTGGGAATTTTAGTTTTTGTTCTTCCATTTCATATCTATCTAGAAGTTTTTCCTAAATATTTTCTTTGCTGTTTTATTTTCAAACACTTTAATTTCTCACATAATTGAGCCAATCAATTCTAATCTATCTTTAAGATTTTTGTATTGTGAGAAAATTGTTTGTGATCCTTTAAGATCACCAAGAGAGAGTTTGTGATCTTTAGATCACCAAGTTTTATTTCTTCTTTACTTTGTGTTAGGCTTAGTGCCCACCTCTTGTGTAGAGGTTTGTGTGGTAGAGAGAGGAGTTGTGTACTTCCGGTGTTGAGTTATAATTTCTCAGCGGAGGTCTCTTTGTGGATGGTGATGTATGGACATAGTGACAATCCTTTTGCGAGAAGGCTGGGACATAGAGCAGTGGCTTGAATCTCAAAATATATCTTTGTGTTTACATTTGAACCACTATCTCTCAACTCTATCTCTCTTCATATCTTGCATTGCTTTACATTTTCATATCATATACATACTTGGTATTATTTGTGTACTCACACTTGTGTTGAACCAGCACCTCAACTCTTAATTAGAGGAATCTAGAGGAGTAGTTCCAGAGCCCTTCATGGGAAATTCAGACTTACTCTTGGTTACACATAGTGTGTTAGCAATTAAGTTTTAAATTTTGCATCATTTGTCCTAGATTAGCTTGTACATCTATTCATCCCCTCTAGGTATACCTACAATTGGTATCAGAGCAAGTGCTCAGGATATTCGATTTAACCACCTAAGAGTGTGATCCTTGGATTGCTAATCTAGATTGCTTTGCACACATAAACTCTATACACTCATGAATTTCCTTGCCCCTCCCATGAATGATGTTTCCTACATCGATATTTGAAAATTTAAGATGAATGCATATCTTAACGCTCTAGGATTGCTTGTTTATCTTGCCATAGTCAGAAAATCCTATCGTGGTAATGACAAGCATATAGAGGCAAATACCCAAGCATTGCATGCACTTAGGCACATACTTAGCAAGAACACTTTTCGATTGTTTCTCATCGAGATTCCACTATTACAGTGTGAAACACATTGACCTCTCCCGAGCAATAAACGACAAACAATGTGGAGAAGGAATCTAATGGAGATGAGTCCGACCAAGCTTGCTTCATGGTCCAAGGGAATGACTCCCTTGAGGTAATTTCAGACACTCAATTAGATGATAGCGTTAGTTCTTTATGTGATGATAATGATGTAGATGCACATGCTTTAAATGAAGAACTATCCATGTTGTGAAAACTTGCTTTCAAAATACAAACTTTTAAAAAGCAAGAGTTTGAATTAAAGAAGAAAATAAAATTTTTTTTCAAAACTTGATTTGGTTTTGTAATAAAAAGTTGATATTTCAAATGAGAGTGACTCATTAAATGTTCAACTTGATCTTACTTTAAAAGAAAATAATTTTTTTAAGAATAAAAATGATTTTAATGTTGTTTTGAAGAAAAATGAGATTTTTTGTCTTCAAAACTATATTTTGCTTTAAAGAAAATAATTCTTTGGAAAACAAAATTGTTTTAATTTCAAAATAATTAGAATTAGTTTCAAAGAAAAATATTTCTATAAAAAGATGATTTTTTCTCTCAAGTTTGTCATGTTTCTATTACTCCATCTACTAGTGTTAAATATGTTGCATGCTCCACTTCTTCTTCAATCATTAAAAATAATATTTGTGTGTTGAAGAAAAGTATAGATTATTTGAGCTTCACTTTGAGCCAATGTGCTATGGATCACAAAAGATTAGAATTCATGTTTCGTAAGAAACATGCTCTACCCATGCATGCACACCATTCACGGCATACACATGCTCATCATGCTCCCACACGTGATTATATGTATGCTAATGTGTACACTTATACACATTGTGGACGTACATGCCACCTTGCAAAATTTGTCATGATAAAATACATAATTCAAATTTTGCAAATAAATTTGTTTGAGCTAAGAAAGATGCTAACCCTCATGGACTCAAAAAGATATGAATACCAAAATTCACTCCTATTTTATTTGTTGTAGGGGTGGGCTCTCACAAGACTGAGAGCAGTGGTGCTTTGATGGTGAAATGTGTTTCAAGCTCAGAGATCATATCTATGGATGCATCACTTTCAAGAGATATTTTGGAGACCTAGAGACTAGTTCTATTGGTTTTGATAACTATCTCTAACTTCTTGTTTTAGTTTACATGCGTTTATATTATTGATTTTTAGCATGTCATGTTTTACTACTCATTACGTTAAATGCAATGTTAATTAGACATGTGATATACATATATAGTCTTTGAGATATACCTATGTTCATATGGATTCATATTTTTGTGTTCTCACTATTATTTAACTAATATGTAAATCATAATTCTAATAGCACGTGCACTTAGCCTAATGATCATATTGTTTATGTTTTTGTACTTCATATTTTGATTACTTGTTTAGATGTAAATTCTACTAAAACTTGTGTTTATACCTATACAGTTAGTGAGCCACACTTAATTATTATGTGTTTATACTTCATTGCTTATTTGTACTCATTAGATGTACGTGTATAACCTAGCTTTGATGATTTATACATTTACACTTATTTTTTCTATTTTTGTACATGTTTATGTTTTTGCTTCATGTATATATTAATTTTATTCAAAACTATAGCTATACATGTCTATCCTAGACTCACTTATCTTCATGGAATATTCTTTTATAGACTCGTTTATGTTTGGGATATATATGTATACTTTAGTTTCGACAAAATATACATATACCTTGAAGCTTATTTAGTTTTGATGAAAATTTTAGTTTTTGATGATTTTCAGACTTATGAAAAAGGAATTTTGATTGAGCTTCATTGTTTCATTTTCACACATATGTTTCTTGTATGACTCTTGTACACTCGATATATTTGTTTACTCATGGTTTTGATCCATGAGTCTATATGTGCTTAATGAATTTTTGAGTGTTGATTCTCGTGTAATTTTCATATATCATGAGATATATATATTTGTTTTATTTTTATTTGAAGGATTTAGTACTAATTTACAATTTATCTTTAAACTAGTCTTTACTCTTCAATTAATAGAGTTTTCAAATATACTAAAAGTATTTTCAAATCATATTTTTTTAAAAAACCCTACCAACCTCAGGGCGGTTGATGGGCGACCATGCCTTATATGCTCTTTATTGAATATCTTTCAAACATGTGCATGATAGGGTGATAGGTATGAGTAATACATGATTTTAATAAAAATTCATTTTATATACTCATGTTTTCTATATGTATGCATCACATTTTAAATTGATATTATATTTCTCTGATCATGCATATATATAGATATTTTCTTGTGCTTATTTTACAATGTTCATACATGTAGAATAAATTGATTTTATGCTAAGCTTTATGTTCTTAATGATAATTGATATCTTCATAAGTTTATGCATTATTTTTATTGGTATTTCATAAAGGGGGAGAAAAATTCTTTTGTTATCTTTCAATTGGTTTTATTTTCAATTGGTATCTTACTCTCACTTTCATGATGAAAAATATTTTGTTTTGATTTATGCTAACATTTTCAATATTGGTACTAATAATCTTAATTGGTATTATTCTCAATTAGGTATCTTTATTGTAAAATGGTTCTAGTGTTTACCTAAAATATGTTTTGTTGGTATTGTTTGTTTATCTTCACCCCTTTGTTGATGAATGACAAAAGGGGGAGAAGAATTTAGGATTATATATGCATGCTTTATTAAGTGTTTATGCATATATATATATATATATATATATATATATATATATATATATATATATATATATATATATATATATATATATATATATATATATATATATATATATATCGGTATCTTGAGCTACATTGCATATCTTTATTATTTTATTCATATGCATGAGTTAAGAGGGAGCTTCTATGAAGCTTATCCTTAATTAATACATATATAACCTCATAAGTTTTGTCATTATCAAAAAGGGGAGATTGTTGGCCTAGAGGTCATTGACCTTAGTTTTGATGATGACTAACTTAGGAAGGTTAGTTTGCTAATGATCTTGTGTTATATAGTTTCAGTTATTGATTAAGATCTTAGTAGAGATTTGACTTCAATAAGAGATTCACAGTCAAAGTGTTGAAGCAAATAAGTATTGATTTAAGAGCTCACATCACAACGATCGCATCTAGCTCCTTTGGATCAAGTTTGGATCGAGTCGGCTTGAAGATGAAGATCTACAAGAAGACTTCGATTTGTTTAAATTTTAGTTTAGATCTTGTGTAAAGATAGCTTAGTTTTGATATGCTCAAGTACACACACAAGTTCAATAGTTTCAGTTTCGGTTTAACGATCTTGAATTTTCAAGACGATATACATCTTTATAGTTTTTCATGAATAGATAGAATCAAAAGAAGTTTTACATGTTTATATGTATAGTAGATTTCATCCATATCCATTGATAGTTCTTATTGTCTAAAAATTTATTTTGATGATTCTAGTTCATGTGGTTCAAGTTTTGTTTTTAACAAAACTTATTTTTAGATTTAATGTCAAAAACTTAGATATATCATTTACCATGTGTATTGGATTCTATTCATACACACTATACTTCAAATGTGTTTCAATATTTTATTTTTGTATTTGAACAAGTTTTTAAGAAATAGTTTTTCATTTTGAAATCCTCTCAAAAACTCTTGAAGACAAAAATAAAATGAGTTTTGAAAATACAGTTTTTTGTTTCAAGCTTAATTTCTAATACCTCAAAAATAGTTCAAATTTTTTGTAAAATGAGTTGATCTTTAATCAAACATATTTGTATTTCAAGTGCTTACATGAACTTATTTTTGTGGATTTTATGTGATTTTATGGGATTTTAAAACACCAAGTTTTCAAACTCTGAAACCCAGCTTGAGACCACCGACGGTCGACCGGACCAGATCTCGGTCGATCGGGAGGTCGATCGATGTGCACAGGACGTGCACAAGACTCTGGCTATTGGGTCGATAGATCGCACGGTCGACCGACCAGAGAGTTCACTCTCTGGATCTGGCCCCGATCGACCGACTAGAGAGGGCGGTTGACCGACAGGAAAATTGTCTTGGGGCGATCGATTAGCCGGTAGACCAACCCCAACAGTCAGAAATCTGTCTGTTGGCCGGTCGACTGAGCGGCCATTCTGGGCCTGTTCTGAACCCCAACGGCTATATTTTGAGAATCTTATAAACATGGGTTCCCTTGGCCTGTTTCTTCTAAGATTTTCAAGAGAAATTTCTCATCTTTTCAAATGTTTTCAACAAGTTTTTAAAAGAAGCTTTTGTGTCAAAACTCTTATCTTTTATTATTTCAAAGTTTTTGGAAAATCAAAGAAAATCAAGCTTTGAAAATTTTAGTTTTTGTTCTTCAATTTTATATCTATTTAGAAGTTTTTCTCAAGTACTTTTTTTGTTTTTATATTTTCAAATACTTTGATTTCTCACATACTTGAGCCAATCAATTATAATCTATCTTTAAGATCTTTGCATTGTGAGAAAATTGTTTGTGATCCTTTGAGATCACCAAGAGAGAGTTTGTGATCTTTGGATCACTAAGTTTTATTTCTTCTTTGCTTTGTGCTAGGCTCAGTGCCCACCTCTTGTGTAGAGGCTTGTATTGTAGAGAAAGGAGTTGTGTACTTTCGGTGTTGAGTTATAATTCCTCAATGGAGGTCCCTTCGTGGAAGGTCCTGTGTGGACATAGTGAAAATCCTTCTATGTAAAGGTGGGGATGTAGAGTAGTGGCTCGAACCTCGAAACATATATTTGTGTTTGCGTTTAATCCACTATCTCTCAACTATATCTCTCTTCATATCTTGCATTGCTTTATATTGTTCATATCATATATATGCTTGGTATTTCTTGTGTGCCCACACTTGTGTTGAACCAAGAGAGCTTATAATAGTACCTCAACTCTTAATTTAGAGGACTCTAGAGGAGTAGTTTCAGAGCCCTTCACGGGGAATTCTGACTCACTCTTGGTTACACATAGTTTGTTAGCAATTAAGTTTTAAATTCCACATCATTTGTCCTGATTAGCTTGTACACCTATTCACCCCCTCTAGGTGTACCTACATAACTCACATATATACACTAAGTATCAGTTCAGGTAAGAATCAGAGTACGGAAGCACGTAATGCATTATACATTCCAACATATGAGTATAATTATAAAGTTATCACAGGATGTGGCACAATTTACAGGAATATTACATCATCGATAGACGCAATTATGAGAATACAAAGAGATATACAAGTATGCATAGTACAAAGATGCTCACGAGTCATAAAAGAAAAACTCGAGAACCGAGTAGGAAGCCTCTCAGACTATTTGCCGATGATCCACGCTATAGCTGCGCATCTTTGATCGACAACTAGGAGAATCCACAAGCTCCAAGCTCTAGAATCTGGACATGAGGATCCAGGGGAGTCGGAAACTCTCCAATGAGTGATGTGGTAAATACCAAGTGGCTAACAAGGATAAGTACGCGTGTATCCATAAATCTGAATTAAAAGAGCATGTATTGAAAACCGCGTCGGGCATAGGCATAAAGGAGCAGGTAGAGAGATAGTAAATGATGTCAAGCAGGGAACGCGTATGGTATAATATGATATGAACAAGAGACCAGAGGAATTGAACACCAGCGATAAGGCAAGATGAATACATATATAAAATAATAATAATAACAAAACCAAAAATCTGAAGTAAAATCCGATGAAAGCGAATACGGTAAAACCAGCGGTACAAACCCTATTTACGGCTTTATGAGATAAGTATGTCTAAGGAATAATCCAGACAAGAAAACCCTCATATATATACCATATATTCACGTCATCGTAAACTAAATTAATACGACCCAAATTGCAAAACATACAACGAATTATTAGTTGGCATCTTTTATTATTATCATTTATCTTACTCTGATGTCTAGGTATGTAGACTAGCGTCCCAGCACACATATATCCACATCTGAGTAAAATAATGTTCTTATTGAAAACTGATGATAAGACCCATGAGTTATATTTACAATGGGCTCCGTGCATATCTAGAACAACGACCCAATTAACTTGACATTTACCCAGGTCCGTGCCGTGAAGCACTCATGATGAATTGATTAAAATAGCCGGGGTGTAAGAACTACCCCTCCCAGAACACCTGGGGCCCATAGGTAGAACCTCAAGATTTTAATTAGACAACATCCCTATACCATTATAAACAAAACCACAATTGAAGTCCATTAGTTTTTCCTTACCAGGTATAAGTTGACCTTTTTATGATTTATTATGTAATTATCAATTTATGGGAATAGCAGGAGCCGGACATGATCAGGAATTCAGGAATACAAGAGTACATTATAACAGGAGTACATGAGTACTATAGATTCAAGTCACTACATGTATAATACAGGATAACAGGTCATTGTATATAATACAAGATAGCAGGTATAGGATTCCGGTAAATGTGATAATCACAGGTCAAGTATTAACATGCCAGGTGGCAGGTGATAAGTGATATCATAACAGGGGCACGTGTCAAGTAGTACCATGTCAGGTGATAGCATGATAGGGGGTGATATTAGGCAGGTGAAAAGAGACATCATGATAATGATAGCACATCAGTGAAAGCATGTCAATCGATACACGAAAATAGTACCAATATAAGAGATCGGTACGAATACCAAAAAATCATACAGTCTCAGGAATACAGTATAAATAAGATGTAATACCCGTTTCCAGAATACGTACTTAGTTGCGTATTCAGTTTTTCGATCGTATTTTTCGATTTACTTCCTGTAATTGACCAAATTTAATTTCAAATATTATTTTCAATATTTTAGATTTTATATGATTTTCTGGAATTTTCCTGAATTAATTGAAAATCTTTAAAACCGGTGTCGACCAGGGTCGCTGATCGATTCCCGGATTTTTATCTTACAAACAGTTAGGAAATTCTAGAAAGTCCTTCAGGCATTATTTCTTAGAATCGTATTTCTTACCTAAATACTTTTTCTGAGAATTTTATGATTTTATGAAAATTCCACCGGAGTCGGTAGCTAACTGATTCCGGGATTTTTAGTTTTAAAACTATAAATTATTTCTCCAAACGAATTTCACCATGAGTCTTAAAATATTATTATTGATTTTTGGTAAATTTTACGAGTCGTTCCAAGATACTTGATTTCGGGACGATTTCGGTATTTTCCGAAATGTTTTCCGCATCTTCGACCTAAACCCGGGAACTTGTCTTTTTAATATTTTTATTTTCTAAGTCCAAGAAAATATCTTCATTTATAAATTCTTTTCCTTTTTCCTTTCTCTTGTTTTCCTTTCCTTCCTTCACAAGCCACAAGATTTCCAATTTCCAAAAATTCCAATTTTTTCCAATATTCCAACAAACTCCACAAAACTCCACACACTTCCTCATTAATGCCCTCTTTCTCTCTCTCTTCCATGGCCGGTCAAGTGGCCAAAAAGAGGGACACCTCATCCTCTCCTATTTGCAAAAAGCCCCCTCTCTTCTACATAAATTGCATCTCCTTCTCAAAATCAAAATCTTATATAAACTTTTCCTTTACATTTCTATCTCTTTTCTTCACTTCAACAAAGAATTAGCCCTCACCACTTCCTCTTCCATCTCAACCTCAACCCCAACTCCAAAAAAACACCAAGGTCTTCATCTCCATCTCAAGCAACCACTACTTTTAGCTTGGAATCGTATCCCTCTTCGTCGTTTACATCGCCAAGGATCAAGTTGGGGATATTGTCGACAACAACCTTTTCGGAACTCGTAAAGCTTCAAGTAGCCGTTCTTTGTGAGTATTTTTACTCACCAAGACTTGTTCAATTCCTAGTATACTGGTGGTTACAATTCATGTATGCTTATGCCTTCAAAATCATGTTTTTGGACCATCAAACACAACCATCAGAAATTCTGTTCTGCACTCTGTTTTCCCACGATTAGTCGACTTGACCTAGGTATTAGTCGACTAACCCATCTGTTTTGAAACGTAACCTTTTCTGGAACACAGTTTTAGTCGACTTAGACTATCTATTAGTCGACTAGAAATCTTCGTTAGTCGACTACACTTTCCACCCTAGTCGACTAACTTTTCCTGAATCAGAAACTCAACTCTCTGTATCACAGACTTAGTCGACTCAAGTATCTGTTGGTCGACTTATAATCATTGTTAGTCGACTAACCCTTCCACCTAGTCGACTAACTTTTCCTGAAACAGAATTCCAACTCTCTGGAACCCAGTTTTAGTCGACTAATCCAGACTGTTAGTCGACTAGAGACCACAATTAGTCGACTAACCATTCCACCTAGTCGACTAATTCAGGCTGTCTGTTATAGTTGCCTTCCTTTCTGAATTTGGATCTCACCCTTGATACATGTGTGATATATTATTCTTGTTTATGCTTCATGACTGGTACCTCATGACCTATTACTTGATGGATGCTACTTCTTGCTACTTCATGACTTGTTGTTATATAGTATTACTTCATAACTTGTTAAATAAGGAATATCTCCATTTCATCATGCCATCACTTAACACCAAGCATGATACACTTGACTTTTGTATAAAATGGACCAACTTACATGTGGGTCGGGGGAAACATGCGGATATCGATATGTGTTCGTGTTTACAGTGGTATTAGGTATATTGTACAATCATATTTCCGGTCTAACCTGTGGGCCTCCAGGGGACCGAGGGGAGTGCTTGCTCCCTCCTTACTGGTACTATCATGATAAGGGCATACATAAGTCCCTCCTGTTAGCCTAGCGGCTGGTTTCCGTCATCAAGCAACGGAACGATCCTGGACCGTTGTCTCGGGCATGTACGGGACCCACTGTAAACATAGTTCGTTGATAATCCCGCTGGTTTCCAATAACAACCTTGCTTTACTAGGATATGGATCTATGTGCCCTGGGACGCTGGGTCACATAGCTAGATATCACAGTAAGACAAGTAATAATAATAAAGGACGTTAACTGTGGATCTATTGTATTCGGACTTTTACTCTTTATGCTTCCATTACTTGTTGATTTGTATTTATTATACTGTTCTAACTCTCATATTCTTGTCTCTTAGCCATTTGGCTGTAGCCTGTTCATTGTTGGGAGGTCTTGACTCCCTTGGATTTGTATATTCAGGTTCCGAAGCTTGGATCGAAGTGGAGCCTTCCACCGAGGATCAAGCTTTTCTTAGTGAGCAGGCTGACTAGTTCCAGTCCTTTGTGCCAGACTTCTCTTTTTGACTCACGAGATCTTCATCCTACTCGTGAGCATTTTGTGTTCATATTGTATCTTTTACTTTTGGACTTGGTGGTGATAAAAGATACATGTAATGTGTAATATTTTATCATATCTTATGATAACTTGTACTTGTACTTTTAAAGTTGGCATATGTATGAATATCACGCTTTGTCGTGTACTCTGATCCTTGTTGTGCTAAATGCTTAGCGTATATACGTGGGGGCATTTTCTGACCTACGTATATACGTCGCAGTGACGTCCCCGTATCCGTGGGATCGGGGCGTTACAGGTTGGTATCAGAGCCTAGGCTCTCACACCTATAGTACAATCAAGCAGCAAATTAATGAAATTTGCTATTGCCAACTACAATGTACAAAGTTATCTAGTCCTTCTTGATTCCTTCTTGATTCCTTCCCTTATATCCTAAAATCCTTCCATTTTTCCAAATTCCAGTTATCTTTTACCAACTAAGTATGGAGAGAAGGTCGGGTCGTAACAACCTTGGGCAAGCATCAAATGGACCCACGGGAGAGAATGTCGATATTCTGAGGGTCATTCATACGATGATGGAGAACCAGCAGCAACAGACGGAACTCCTTCGGCAAGAGTTAGCAGCTCCAAAGGAACAGAGGCCGGGAAATATTTCAGACTTCAGACGGCTGCAACCAGCCATATTCACGGGTGAAGAGAAACCCCTGGATGCTGAGCAATGGCTGACAGATACCTCAGACTTGTTGAATGCAGCTCGAGTTCCAAAGGAGAATCAGGTGGAGGTTGCTAAGATTCAATTGAAGGATATAGCCAGAACATGGTGGCTAGCTGAGGAGGCAAGATTGGAGAAGCCTGTCACCTGGGACACATTCTCCAAGAGTTTCTATAACAGATTCTTCCCTGCCACTGCTCAGAAGGACATGGAAGAGCAGTTTATCCGACTTCAGCAAGGGAATAGGTCCGTGGACGAGTATGCCGCGGAATTTCTCAGACTTAGCCGCTTTGCTCCATACATGGTAACTGATGAGGAGAAGCGGGCAAGTAGATTTCAGCAGGGCTTGCAGATGGACATCCAGGTCTTCTTAATGCCCCAGCAGCTGAAGACTTATTCAGAAGTTCTCACCATAGCTCGAGAAGTGGAGCGTGGGCTAGAGAAGAAGCAAGTGAACCAGATGAGGAACCAGGCCATGAAGAGGCCATTTCCACCAATGGGAAGAGGAGGCCCACACAGAGCAGCAAAGGTTCAGGCAATGAGGCAACCATTCCGACCAGCTCCTTACCAGACGGCCCAACCATTATCCTTCTGTAGCTATTGTCAGAAACCAGGTCACATTCGGCAGAATTGCCGTAGGGCAAATGGATTATGCTTGGTATGTGGTTCCCGAGACCATTCCATAGAAGCCTGTCCGCACAGAAGAATGGGGATAGCCAGCCAAGCTTTGCCAGCACTATCGGGACCAAATGGACAGAGATCACTTCCAGGGCCACTTGGACAGAGGAACCAAGGACCGATGATCAGGAGAGCTCCTCCCCCTCCTCCACAACAAGCTATTCGCCCAGTTCAGAGAGGGGCTAGGACTGTTGCAGGGCGTGGAAGGGGACAAGCTTACAACTTGACGGAAGAAGAGGCTGGGACTTCTGAAGAAGTGATAACAGGTAAAATCATGGTGCATTCAAAACCTGTTTTAGCTCTCTTCGATTCCGGTGCTTCCCATTGTTATATCTCAGATCATTTTGTGGCATTGCATTCTATACCTGTTAGATCTTTAGACCACAAATGGGAGATTAGTACAGGGAATGGAGTAGTCATATCTACTAGAGTTTGCACTGATTGTCCAGTAGAACTTTGTAACAAGACCTTGGCCATAGATATGCTCGTACTAGACACCAAAGGGTACGACGTAATCTTAGGCATGACCTGGCTCAGCCAATATTATGCAGTTATTGACTGTAGGGAGAAGAAGATTAATTTCAGAATCCCTCTTCAGCCTGAATTCCAATTTAGTGGAGAAGTGAAGTCTACCAAGAGAAAGACTCGGATGACTAGTACAGAGATGCAGAAGGGAATACCGGTGTGGGATGAATTCCCAGAGGTGTTTGCTGAAATCTCAGGACTGCCACCTGAAAGGATGATTGAGTTTTCTATTGATACTGTGCCGGAGCAGCTCCTATATCCAAGGCTCCGTACAGGATGGCACCGACGGAGTTAGAGATTCTAAAGAAGCAGCTGCAGGAATACTCTGATAAGGGATTGATTCGGCCAAGCACTTCACCATGGGGAGCTCCAGTATTATTGGCAAACAAGAAGGATGGTGGTAAAAGGCTTTGTATTGATTATAGAGAATTGAACAAGGTTACTATCAAGAACAAGTATCCCTTACCAAGGATTGATGATCTGTTTGATCAGCTTCATGGAGCCCGAGTATTCTCTAAATTAGATTTACAATCGGGTTACCATCAGCTAAGGGTGAAGAAAGAGGATATTCCGAAGACGGCATTCAGGACCCGTTATGGCCACTATGAGTTTCTAGTTATGCCTTTCGGAGTCACCAATGCCCCTTCAGTTTTCATGGATTTGATGAACAGAGTGTTCTCGCCCTATTTGGATCAGTTTGTAGTGGTTTTTATAGATGACATCCTGATCTATTCAAAGAGCAACAGGGAGCATGCAGAACACTTGAGGATTGTATTGCAGACTCTCCAGCAGGAGCAGCTTCATGCTAAGAGGAGCAAATGTGACTTCTGGTTGGACAGTATAGCCTTCCTTGGACACATGGTTTCAGCAGAAGGAATTTCAGTTGATCCCAGCAAAGTCCAGGCAGTGAAGGACTGGCCTATTCCCAAGACGGTGACTGAGATTAAGAGTTTTATTGGACTAGCCGGATATTACAGACGCTTTGTCCAAGATTTCTCTAAGATTGCAGCCCCGTTGACCAAGCTCACCCGGAAAGGGGAAAGGTACATATGGACAGAAGAATGTACTGCAGCCTTTGAGCAATTGAAGCAGAGACTCATTTCAGCTCCAATCTTGAAGACTCCCTCAGGGAGAGGAGGGATGGTCATATTCAGTGATGCATCAGGAAAAGGCCTGGGGTGTGTACTAATGCAACATGATCATGTTATAGCTTATGCATCCAGGCAACTGAAGACTCATGAGCGGAATTACCCAACTCATGACTTGGAGCTAGCAGCTGTTATTTTTGCCTTAAAGATCTGGAGGCATTATCTTCTGGGAGACAAAGTGTTGATATACACGGATCACAAGAGCCTCAAATATATTTTCACACAGAAGGAATTAAACATGAGGCAGAGGCGGTGGCTGGAGCTTATGGCGGACTATGATATAGACTTGCAATATCATCCGGGCAAGGTCAATACAGTTCCAGATGCACTGAGCAGGAAGCCAGAGAATAGAGTGCTAGTCCAACTTACTCAGCAGAAGGAGTTGATTCAAGACATCATCAAGTTGGACTTAATGGTAGTTCGAGGAGTTGATAAGGCAGGACAGTACATGACCTTGCAGATTCAGTCAGCATTGATAGATGAGATCAAGGAAGCTCAAAAGGAAGACCCCAGATTACAGATATTCCGAGCTCAGGTAGAGGCTGGATTGAGGACTGATATCTGTATTCATCCAGATGGTGCACTATATTTTGGTAGCAGACTTTGTGTTCCCCAAGGAGAAGTTCGACAGAAGATTCTAGCAGAAGCACACAGTTCAGCCTATTCCATACACCCAGGGGGAAACAAAATGTATCAAGACATAAAGAAGCAGTTTTGGTGGAATGCAATGAAAAGGGAGATAGCTCAGTATGTAGCCAAGTGCTTAGTCTGTCAGCAGATAAGATAGAGTATCAGAGATCAGCTGGACTTCTACAACCCTTACCAATACCCGAATGGAAGTGGGAGCACATCACCATGGATTTTGTTACGGCATTACCTCGTAGTCCTAAGGGTAATAATGCTGTATGGGTAATCATTGATCGCCTCACCAAATCAGCCCACTTCATACCGTTCAGGGTAGGCCAGACAACAGAGGTTTTGGCAGACAAGTACATGAAGGAGATAGTTCGTCTACATGGAGTTCCAGTTAGTATTGTATCAGACAGAGACACAAGATTCAGATCACATTTCTGGGAAAGTCTCCAAGAAAGTCTAGGAACTCGTCTGAAATTCAGTACTTCATATCACCCTCAGACAGACGGACAATCTGAAAGGACTATCCAGATTCTTGAAGACATGTTGCGGGCTTGCATGATTGAATTCCAGGGATCATGGAAAGATCATCTTCACTTGGCTGAATTTTCTTATAATAACAGCTATCAGGCAAGTATCAAGATGGCACCATTTGAAGCATTGTATGGAAGGAAGTGTAGGTCACCGATTTGTTGGGACGAAGTCGGTGAGAGGAGACTTTTGGGGCCAGAGATCCTGATTCAGACAACAGATAAAGTCAGAATCATTAGAGATCACCTCAGGGCAGCGCAGAGCCGACAGAAGAGTTGGGCTGACACACAGAGAAGGCCATTGGAATTCCAGACTGGAGATCATGTGTTTTTGAAGATATCACCTACAAAAGGAGTAATCCAGTTCGGTACTCGTGGAAAGCTTAGTCCGAGATATATCGGCCCATTCGAGATTTTGGACCGTGTGGGAGATGTGTCTTATCGATTGGCATTACCGCCATCGTTGGACGGAGTTCACAATGTATTCCACGTATCACAGTTGAGGAAGTATGTCAAGGATGATAGTCATATCCTGGATCACTCCGAACTGGAACTACAACCGGATTTGTCATATCAAGAGCAACCGATGGCCATTTTGGACAGAAGTGTCAAGACATTGAAGAATAAGGCTATACCATTAGTGTTGGTGTCTTGGAACAGGCATGCGCCAGGAGAGGCCACGTGGGAACGAGAGGATGTTATCCGTGAGCGTTATCCGCAACTCTTCACAACTTAATTGGTAAGATTCCTTCTTTCTATCCTTCTCTACTGTTATCCTTCTTCTCATCCTTCCTTGCTGTTACCTTTCACTTTCTGAAATTTCGAGGACGAAATTTTTGTAAGGTGGATGGATTGTAATACCCCGTTTACAGAATACGTACTTAGTTGCGTATTCAGTTTTCCGATCGTATTTTTCGATTTACTTCCTGTAATTGACCGAATTTAATTTCAAATATTATTTTTCAATATTTTAGATTTTATATGATTTTCTGGAATTTTCCTGAATTAATTGAAAATCTTTAAAACCGGTGTCGACCAGGGTCGCTGATCGATTCCCGGATTTTTATCTTACAAACAGTTAGGAAATTCTAGAAAGTCCTTTAGGCATTATTTCTTAGAATCGTATTTCTTACCTAAATACTTTTTCTGGGAATTTTATGATTTTATGAAAATTCCACCGGAGTCGGTAGCTAACTGATTCCGGGATTTTTAGTTTTAAAACTATAAATTATTTCTCCAAACGAATTTCACCATGAGTCTTAAAATATTATTATTGATTTTTGGTAAATTTTACGAGTCGTTCCAAGATACTTGATTTCGGGACAATTTCGGTATTTTCCGAAATGTTTTCCGCATCTTCGACCTAAACCCGGGAACTTGTCTTTTAATATTTTTATTTTCTAAGTCCAAGAAAATATCTTCATTTATAAATTCTTTTCCTTTTTCCTTTCTCTTGTTTTCCTTTCCTTCCTTCGCAAGCCACAAGATTTCCAATTTCCAAAAATTCCAATTTTTTCCAATATTCCAACAAACTCCACAAAACTCCACACACTTCCTCATTAATGCCCTCTTTCTCTCTCTCTTCCATGGCCGGCCAAGTGGCCAAAAAGAGGGACACCTCATCCTCTCCTATTTGCAAAAAAGCCCCCTCTCTTCTACATAAATTGCATCTCCTTCTCAAAATCAAAATCTTATATAAACTTTTCCTTTACATTTCTATCTCTTTTCTTCACTTCAACAAAGAATTAGCCCTCACCACTTCCTCTTCCATCTCAACCTCAACCCCAACTCCAAAAAAACACCAAGGTCTTCATCTCCATCTCAAGCAACCACTACTACTTTTAGCTTGGAATCGTATCCCTCTTCGTCGTTTACATCGCCAAGGATCAAGTTGGGGATATTGTCGACAACAACCTTTTCGGAACTCGTAAAGCTTCAAGTAGCCGTTCTTTGTGAGTATTTTTACTCACCAAGACTTGTTCAATTCCTAGTATACTGGTGGTTACAATTCATGTATGCTTATGCCTTCAAAATCATGTTTTTGGACCATCAAACACAACCATCAGAAATTCTGTTCTGCACTCTGTTTTCCCACGATTAGTCGACTTGACCTAGGTATTAGTCGACTAACCCATCTGTTTTGAAACGTAACCTTTTCTGGAACACAGTTTTAGTCGACTTAGACTATCTATTAGTCGACTAGAAATCTTCGTTAGTCGACTACACTTTCCACCCTAGTCGACTAACTTTTCCTGAATCAGAAACTCAACTCTCTGTATCACAGACTTAGTCGACTCAAGTATCTGTTGGTCGACTTATAATCATTGTTAGTCGACTAACCCTTCCACCTAGTCGACTAACTTTTCCTGAAACAGAATTCCAACTCTCTGGAACCCAGTTTTAGTCGACTAATCCAGACTGTTAGTCGACTAGAGACCACAATTAGTCGACTAACCATTCCACCTAGTCGACTAATTCAGGCTGTCTGTTATAGTTGCCTTCCTTTCTGAATTTGGATCTCACCCTTGATACATGTGTGATATATTATTCTTGTTTATGTTTCATGACTGGTACCTCATGACCTATTACTTGATGGATGCTACTTCTTGCTACTTCATGACTTGTTGTTATATAGTATTACTTCATAACTTGTTAAATAAGGAATATCTCCATTTCATCATGCCATCACTTAACACCAAGTATGATACACTTGACTTTTGTATAAAATGGACCAACTTACATGTGGGTCGGGGGAAACATGCGGATATCGATATGTGTTCGTGTTTACAGTGATATTAGGTATATTGTACAATCATATTTCCGGTCTAACCTGTGGGCCTCCAGGGGACCGAGGGGAGTGCTTGCTCCCTCCTTACTGGTACTATCATGATAAGGGCATACATAAGTCCCTCCTGTTAGCCTAGCGGCTGGTTTCCGTCATCAAGCAACGGAACGATCCTGGACCGTTGTCCCGGGCATGTACGGGACCCACTGTAAACATAGTTCGTTGATAATCCCGCTGGTTTCCAATAACAACCTTGCTTTACTAGGATATGGATCTATGTGCCCTGGGACGCTGGGTCACATAGCTAGATATCACAGTAAGACAAGTAATAATAATAAAGGACGTTAACTGTGGATCTATTGTATTCGGACTTTTACTCTTTATGCTTCCATTACTTGTTGATTTGTATTTATTATACTGTTCTAACTCTCATATTCTTGTCTCTTAGCCATTTGGCTGTAGCCTGTTCATTGTTGGGAGGTCCTGACTCCCTTGGATTTGTATATTCAGGTTCCGAAGCTTGGATCGAAGTGGAGCCTTCCACCGAGGATCAAGCTTTTCTTAGTGAGCAGGCTGACTAGTTCCAGTCCTTTGTGCCAGACTTCTCTTTTTGACTCACGAGATCTTCATCCTACTCGTGAGCATTTTGTGTTCATATTGTATCTTTTACTTTTGGACTTGGTGGTGATAAAAGATACATGTAATGTGTAATATTTTATCATATCTTGTGATAACTTGTACTTGTACTTTTAAAGTTGGCATATGTATGAATATCACGCTTTGTCCTGTACTCTGATCCTTGTTGTGCTAAATGCTTAGCGTATATACGTGGGGGCATTTTCTGACCTACGTATATACGTCGCAGTGACGTCCCCGTATCCGTGGGATCGGGGCGTTACATAAGATTTCAAAATCTTCACAACCATAATAGAAGAATGGATAAACTGGCAAGCAGATAATTAACAATCAAGTGAACATCCAAGCGAGGCTAAGCAAGCTGGAGGCATGGACAACAAACAATGTTTAATCACTAGAACACTTGACAAACCTACTGGAATGACTCGGCTTAAAAGCGAGTATAAAATCCGACAGAGTTTCGCCTAGACGAATCTAGTGATAAAGCGTTGAGTGCTAAGCATGCCAAACTAGGGCGCATTCCTCTTTCAAGAAAGTGGGCGAGAGCCCGAAGGCTAGAGTACGCCTGGGGTCTAAGCGCACTCTCGATAGCTACCACAAAAGCTATAACGGTGCAAGGCTTAAAACTAATCAGGTAGCTAGCCCGGTGTAAGTAGAAAGCTAGAGTCGGTATAAGGATACCTGCATGAGATGTTAGTACCACACAATCATGCATAAAAACAGGCAGTACCTAGTCCATTCATATAGTGTGTGATGCCCGAAGGTTATGTGTATGCCCATAAGGGCTGAAGTAAGCATGGGTCTAAGCGCACTCTCGGTAGGTACCACAAAACCCATAAGGGCGCAAGACCTAGACCAATTGGGTAGCCATCTTGGGAGTGGGCAAAAGCCCCGAAGGCTATACATGGGTACCTACATGGTTAGTACCAACACGTGCACAAATATCATATCATTACATTATTACAAGCATTCGAACACATGATACAACACACAATACCGGTACACACATATACAACTAGGTACAAATACACATGACCACATACACAGACTCATCACAAACCAATACAGTACAAACTCGACGATGCGAGAAAAAACACTCGCCTAAAATATAAATTCAAAACTCCGCGCGCTCGAGCTTTCGAGCGAGGAACTACCCGAAGCGAGAGAGGGAGTTTTTGCCCTTGGTAGTCGCCGTGCCTAGGAAGGTGAGCCACCCATAGGGAGGTGAAGGGGTAACCGGCCTAGGGAAGAGAGGAGAGGGAGAATGGAAGAGGGTGGTGACGGTGTTTGTAGTTGACAATAATGAAGGAATTGGATTTTGAGGAAGGAATAAAAAGGTAGTTGAAGGAGGTGAGATGATGGTGATGTTGGAGGTTGAAATAGGGGAGATGGAGGTGGTGTTGTAGTGGTAAGAGTGGAGATGGTGGTGATGGAGAAGAATAAAAGAGGTGGTGGTGAAGATGGAGGATTTGTAGCGGTGATGGTGATGTTTGTTAAAGATGGAGAAGTTGTTATCGGTATAGTTGCCGGAATGGTCGCCAGAGATGTCGCCGGAGTAGAGGGGGCCAGCCCTAAGCTTAGGGTGGTGGCCGGCCTAGGTGAAGATAGTGAAAATACACCTAGAGGGGGGTGAATAAGTGTATGGCTAATCTAATGACAAATGATGCAGAATTTAAAAACTAATTGCAACACACTTAGTGTAACCAAAGAGTGTAGCCAAATTCCCGGTGAGGCGCTCTGAACTATCTCATCTAAATTCCTCTAAATAAGAGTTGAGGTGTTATATGAAGCTCTCTTGGTTCAACACAAGTGTGGCACACAAACAATACCAACCATACAAGATATGAACAATAAAATGCAATGCAAGATATAAGAGAGAGAGAGAGTTAAGAGATAGTGGATCAATCGCAAACACAAAATATGTTTCGAGGTTCGAGCCACTGCTCTATGTCCCCGTCTTCACACAGAAGGATTTCCACTAAGCGTCCACACATGACTTTCCACACAGGGAACCTCCACTGAGGATTTGGCAAATACAAAGTAGGAGTACACAACTCCTCTCTCCAACAAACAACACCTACACAAGAGGCAAGGCACAACAACAATCATCTCTCACTAGAGGGATAAGACACTAGGCCAAACAACAACAATCATCTCACACTAGAGTGATAAGGCACTAAGCCAAACCAACCACAATAACCTCTACACTTAGAAGGATAGCCACAAACCCAATTGCACAACCTCCTCTACACTTAGAGAGAAAGACACAGAGCCAAAGCAAAGGAAGGGTTATTGGTGATCACAAAGATCACAAACTACTTTTTTCCACACAAAAAAAAGATCCTATAAATAGGATAGATATGATAGCTCAAGTGTGAGAAAATAAAGTGTTTGAAAAACAAATCACAAAAAAAAACACTTGGGAAAAACTCTAGAATGAAATAGAAATGAAGATCAAAACAATTTCCTAAAGACTCTCTTTTTCTTTGATTTTCTAACACTTTAAAAACAAATAAAAGATAAATCTTTTAGCACAAAAACTCTTTAAAACTTGTCGCTAAAACACTTAAGAAAGAAAAATTTGCTCTTAAAATTGTTATCCAAAACAGCCCATAGGGATGGGTATTTATAACTCATTTCAAAAACTAGCCGTTGGGTCAAAGTCTGCAGAAATTCTGCTGCCGGTCGACCGGCCAACGGTCATATTTATGACAGTTGCAACCTGTCGGTCGACCGCCCGGTCAACCGATCCCAGGCTTTGACCTATCGGCCGACTGCGCGATCGACCGAGGCCAGAATCAGAGAGCAGATCTCTCTGGCCGGTCGACCGTCAGGTCGACCGGGGCCAAATCCAGAGAGCACGCTCTCTGGCGGTCGACCGGCCCTCAAGCCATTTGGTCATGCATGGTTGTGATCGACAGAAGGCCAGGTCAAATAATTTTAGGGATTAAAACTTGGTCTTTTAAATTTCAATTAAATCTCATAAAATCACATAAATTCCACAAAAATAAGTTCTTTTAAGATCTTTAAAGTACAAGTATGTGTGACTAAAATTCAACACATATTATAAACAATTTGAACCATTTTTGTGGTATTGAAATTTGTGTTAAACATAAAATCCGTATTTTTCATAACTTGAATTTTTGAAATCAAAAACCGTTTTCCCCAAAACTCATATGGATACAAAAACAAGATATTTAAATAACTTTGAAGCATATTGTATATGGATAGAATCCAATATACATTTAAGATATATATATATATATGTGTGTGTGTGTTTTTGACATGAAATCCAATACCGGTTAAACCAAAAACCAAAACCAATAAACTTTAAACTTTTGTGTGTGTGTGTGTGTGTGTGAACTTGAGCATATCAATATTATCTACCTTTACACAAGATCTAAACAAACTAAACTAAACACAAACTGAAGTCTTCTTGTCTCCAAGTCGACTCGATCCAACAAGCTTGACTCCAACCGAGTGCTAGATGCGATCTTGACGCGCGAACTCTTGAATCAACATGTGTTAGCCTCAAAACTCTTTTGTTGAAGCTAATCACTTGCTAATATCTTGGTCAATCACTGAAACTATTTAAACACAAGATTATTATTAAACTATAACTATATAAGTTAATCATCATCAAAACTAGAGTGATGGGCTTCTGGGCTAACAATCTCCCCTTTTTTTATTGATAATAAAACTCATGGAGTTATACATGCATGTATTAAGTTAAGCTTCATAGAACCTCCCCCTTAACTCATGCATAATAATAAACATAAATATATTCAATGAAGTGCATAAAACAAAACAAACATATATGCATAAACAAAGGGATAAACATGCATAAACTCACCAAGTTCTTCTCTCCTTTTGCATAAACAAAACATATATGTATTAAATAAGAAAATAAACATGCATATATAAATCTCCAAATACTTCTCCCCTTTTTGTCAATTCATCAACAAAGGGGTGAAAACAAATCAAACAATATTTAAGACACCAATTGAAAATATACCAATTTATGATAAAGTTATATATCAAAACATTATCAATTTATGATACTAATTGAAAATAAATAAAATTTTTAAGATACCAAAAGATACCAATTGAAAATATCTTGTAAATTTGTGATACTAATAGAAAATGGAACATTGTACATTTTGGATACCAATTGAAATATATATTGTAAATTTTGATACCAATTGAAAGTAAAAACTAAATGAAAATATAAACTAAATTTTTGGGTAAACACAACTCATGTTACAATAAGGATACCAAATTGAGAATAACGCCAGTTTAAGATTATTGATACCAATATTGAAAATATTAGCATATACCAAAACAAAGTATTTTTCATCATAAAGAATGGGAGTAAGATACCAATTGAAAATAAAACCGATTGAAGATAAAACACGAATATTTCTCCCCCTTTCTGAAATAGAAATACTAATAAAAATAATGCATAAGCTTGTATAAGATACCTATTGAAAATAATTGACAGTAAGGAGTAAATCTAGCTTAGTATAAACATAATTTGTACTTTAAGATGTAAAGATATTGGAAGCACAATCAAATCATATATATATGTATGAAAATGTAAATACCAATCGAAATTGATACAAATTGAAGTTTGAAGCATACATATATAGGAAAACACAAATGAGTATATAAATATAAAAATATCAATTGTGATACCAATTGAAACTATAATGAGAATCAAGTATATAACTCATACCTACCACCCTATTCATGCACATGTTAAAAGGATATTCAATTTTGAGCATACAAGGCATGGTCGCCCATCCATCCGCCCTTAGAAGGTAGGGTTTTTCAAAATAAGATTTGAAAATAATTTAGTATATTTGGAAAACTCTACCAAATGAAGAATATGAACTAGTTTAAGATAATTTGAAATAACTAGTTATAGATTCTTCAAAAACATGAAACTAGATCATATATTTCATGAAGCATGCATTTTAAACAAAATTGACACTCAAGATATATAAATCTCAACAAAGTACTCATAAAATAAAGTAATGAGTAAATAAAATAATGTGAATGTTCAAGAGTCATGTGAAAAACATAATCATGAAAATAGGCAATGAAGTTCATATGAAATTCCTTCTCAAAAACATAAAAATCATCAAAACTAAATAGGCTTCAAGGTATATGTATGTTTTGTCTAAACTAGAAGTATACGAACATATCCCAAACATAATTGAGTCCATAATAAAAATTTGCATGAAAAGCAAGTGACTCTAAGATAGACATATATATTTAAAGTTTTGACAAAAATAACATATACATGAAGCAAACACATTATCATGAAAATTACAAAATAGGGAATACAAGTTGAAATGCAAGAATCATTAAAACTAGGTTATACTAGTACATCTAATGAGTACAAATGAGCAACATAGCACAAACATATAATAATCAAATGTGGCTCACTAGTTGTACAAGTATATACACAAGTTTTAATAAAAACTACATCTAAACAAGTAATCAAAACATGAAGTGCAGTAGAAAATATGAACCAATGTGATCATTTTGTTAAATGCACATGTTTTAGAACTAGGACATACACAATAGCTAAATTATAGTGAGAACACAAAAATATGAGTCCATATAAGCATAAGTATATCTCAAATACTACATATGTATATCACAATTCTAATTATCATGGCATTTAATATAATGAACATGAAAAATCAAAACATGCTATAAATCAAAACTATGAAAGCATGTAAACTAAATGGGAGTTAGAGATAGTTACCAAAACCATTAGGGCTAATCTCTAGATCTCCAAACCATGGTGGTCCTCCCACCAAACTTTTCTTGAAAGTGATGTATCCAAAAGTGTCATCATTTGGCTCGGAACGTATCCACCATCAAGGCACCATTACTATCACGTCAAGCGAGAGCCCACACCTACAAATACAATAGGGGTAGATTTTGGTACCTATACTCTATTGGGTCCATAGGGGTTAGCACCTTTCCTAACCCAAACAAATTTATTTGTAAAATTTGAATTATGTATCCTATCATAACAAAACTTTGCAAGGTGGCTCTTACGTTCACAATGTGTACAAGTGTACACATAAGCATATATAGTATCATGTGTGTGAACATGAGAAGCATGTGTATGCCATGAATGCTGTGCATGAACATGTGGTGCATGTTTCTTGTGAAACATGGATTCCAATTTCTTGTGATCCATTACACATTGGCTCAAAGTGGAGCCCAAACAATCAACACTCTTCTTTAACATAGTTATATCATTTTCAACTTTTAAAGAAGAGGTGGAGCAAGCAACATGTTTGTCAATAGAAAATGAATCTATAATAGCATGACAAACATGTGAATCTAAATCATTTTTCAAAGATTTATTTTCCTTTGAAACCAAATCCAATTCTTTTGAATTGAAGCAATTTTATTTTTCAAAGAATCATTTTCTTTTAAAACAACTTCAAGTTTTGAAGATAAAATTTTATTTTTCTTCATAACATCATCATAATCATTTTTATTCTTTAAAAATTCAGTTTCCTTTAAGGCAAGGTCAAGTTGGGATTTCAATGAGTCCTTTTCATTTGAAATCTCATCCCTCTCTTGCAAAACCAAGTTAAGTTTAGAAGACAAATTATTATTTTCTTTTTTTATTTTAAAAGTTCTCTTTTTCAAAACTTGAAATTTTTCTAGCAAATTTTCACACACAATGGAAAGTTCTTTATTTAAGGCATCAACATCCATATGGTCATCACCTGAAGAATTAGCACTATCATATAGATGGGTGTCCGAGTTTACCACAAGGTAGTCATTCCCTTAGACCATGTAGTAAGGTTGGTCGGACTCATCTCCACTAGATTCCTTCTCCACAATTCGTCATTTGTAACACGAGAGAGGTCAAAGTGTTCCACACTGCAAAAGCAAAATCACAATGAGAAATCTTACATAAATATTCTTTGCTTAGAGAATGCTTTAATTCATCTAGGGCTTATGCATTGGCTTCTATGTACTTGTTATTATCAGAATATGATTTCTTGGTAGTGGAAAGATAAACACACATTCCTAGGGTCCTAAGGTACATACTCATCTTAAGCTTCCATATATCGATGTTAGAAATATCAAAGGGAGGGGCAAGGTAATCCATGAGCGTATAAACTATATGTGCAAATGCAAATGTAGATTAGCTAACCAAGATCTCACTCCTAGGTGGTTAAACCTTATATCAGAAGCGTAAGTCTGATACCAATTGAAAATACACATAGAGGGGGGTGAATAGGCGTATGGCTAATCTAATAACAAATGATGCAAAATTTAAAAATTAATTGCAACACACTTAGTGTAACCAAAGAGTGTAACCGAATTCCCGGTGAGGGACTCTGGACTATCTCCTCTAAATTCCTCTAAATAAGAGTTGAGGTGCTATATGAAACTCTCTTGATTCAACACAAGTATGGCACACAAACAATATCAAGCATTTAAGATATGAAAAATAAGATGCAATGCAAGATATAAGAGAGAGAGAGTTAAGAGATAGTGGATTAATCGCAAACACAAAGATATATTTCGAGGTTCGAGCCACTGCTCTACGTCCCCGCCTTCACACATAAGGATTTCCACTAAGCGTCCACATAGGACTTCCCACACAGGGAACCTCCACTGAGGATTTGACAAATACAAACTAGGAGTATACAACTCCTCTCTCCAACAAACAACCTCTACACAAGAGGCAAGACACAACAACAGTCACCTTTAACTAGAGGGATAAGGCACTAAGCCAAACAACAACAATCACCTCACACTAGAGGGATAAGGCACCAAGCCAAACTAACCACAATCACTTTTACACTTAGAGGGATAACCACAAACTCAATTGCACAACCTCCTCTACACTTAGAGGGAAAGGCACAAAGCCAAAGCAAAGGAAGGGTTACAACTCTTGGTGATCACAAAGTTGACAAACTACTTTTTCCTATAAAAACAAGATCCTATAGATATGATAGATATGATAGCTCAAGTGTAAGAAAAAAAAGTGTTTGAAAAACAAATCACAAAGAAAAATACTTGGGAAAAATCTAGAATGAAATAGAAATGAAGATCAAAACAATTTCCAAAGACTCTCTTTTTCTTTGATTTTCCAACACTTTAAAACAAATAAAAGATAAATTTTTTGGTACAAAAACTCTTTAAAACTTGTTGCTAAAATACTTAAGAAGATAGGAAAATTTGCTTTTAAAATTGTTATCCAAAACAGCCCAAAGGGATGGGTATATATAACCCATTACAAATACTAGCCGTTGAGTCAAAGTCAGCAGAAATTCTGCTGCCGGTCGACCGGCCAATGGTCATATTTATGATTGTTGCAGCCTGCCAGTCGACCGATCCTAGGCTTTGACCTATCGATCGACCGCACGGTCGACTGAGGCCAGAACTAGAGAGCAAAACTCTCTGGCCGGTCGACCACCCGGTCGACCAGCTCAGTCGACCGGCCCTCAAGCCATTTGACCGTGCAGTGCTAGGTTCAGAAGAAGCATTAAAATCTGTGTATTATTTGAATGAAATTTTGGAGTGTCGGACAGTAGCAGATTTAGGGCCTACCACTATTCATTACTTAAACTAAAACTACCATGATATTTAGAACTAGAAGCTTGACTAAAGCCTGCTGATGAAGAATTGACATCCATTTTATTTGCTATTTTTTAATTTTACAAGCATATAAAACCAGATTATCGAGGGAGATTGTAGAGCTTGTAGAGCTTGAGGACTTGAGAGCTTATAGAACTTTGCAGAGAGAGCTTGTAGAACTTGAGAAAGAGAGAGAGATAGAGCTTGAGAACTTGAAAGCTTGTAGAACATGTAGCTTGAGAATTTTAAAGTTTTTTTTTGTGTGTGTGGAGATTTTAGGGATTTTATTGTGATGAAATAGAGTGGGGAAGATGAAGTATTTATAGAGGGGAAGATGATTTTTTTTTTTGGGAAAAAAGTCAACATAACCCTAATATACCCAATGAGGGGTATTTGAAAAAAAAATTGCAAATACCCCCCAATGGCTCTAATAGCCGTTTGGGGCTGTTGGGGGTTATCTGTAAAAAAAAAATTGCAGATAACCCTCCAACAGCTCTTAGAGTCGCTGGATTTTGCGGGCCGAGCCGTGCTGCAAAACGACAGCCCCAACGGCTTTTAGAGCCGTTAGGGAGGCCGTCCAAGCCATTGGGGAGGCCGAGACGGCCATGCCCGGCTGGCCGTGGGCCGCCTTTATCGGACCCGCGTCCAGCCCAGGGGGAGCCGGGCCCGGGTTGGGTCTGGCCCATGTGTTACCGGGTCGGGTCTGGCCCGTGTGTTACCAGGTCGGGTCGTGGCCGTGCCCGTGCAGGTTGCCGGCCCGGCCCGGCCACTTGACACCCCTATTTAGACATCAATCCGAGACAAGAATGTAGAAAGATCATTAACTCGATTTGAAAAAGGAGAAAGAAACCTCAATCTAAAATACGTTCCCACCATCCTACTAAATTCCAGAGTGAAGAGGTGAATCGATAATAAAGATTTGATCTCAGCTCACTGGAGTTCTTAGATTCAGGACGGTGCTATTACTTTTGTTAAAAAAAAAAAAAAACCAAAAAAATGCTTCAAGAGATTCTATTCACTCTCATAAAACACAAGTAAATAGATGATTTGCTTGTTAGCCACGCTAAAGTACTAAACCTCCTCCCCTTTTCCCAAAACCTCTCTATTCTCACCAAACAAGTCTGGAGCGGATATTTTCACCCCCAAAGCTGATGAAGACACCCCAAGATTAAGGCACCTCATTTTTTTTTATAAAAGACACCCCATCAAAAATAAAAAAAGCCAAAAAACCCCTCTTCTTCTCCTCCTCCCTCTCCTATGCTGGTGACCCCCGACCTCCCCCATCGCCGATGACCACCTCCCCCCGGCCTCCCCCTTCCCGGCGAACCCCTCCCACCTCGGGCTCCCTCTCTCCTCCCCCCGACCCCTGGCCTCCTACCCTCGCTGGCGATCCCCCGGCCTCCCCTCGACCTCCTCCCCTTGCCGACGATCTCTCCTCCCCTCTCCGCCGACCTCCTCCTCCCTGATATCCCCATATGATCTCTCCTCTCCCCCTAACTATTCGGTTGGAATCCGGCCGAACATACAAGAGTCTGTTCGACAGATTAGATTCTGTTTGGTCGAATCTGACCGAACAGCTGGAAGGGAGCTCGTCGATGGGGAGGGGGAGGGAGGAGGTAGGGGAAGGTTGGAGAGGGGTTGGGTGGTGGTCGAGCGAAGGGGGATCGGGTAGAGGGAAGGGGGAGGCCGGGGAGGGGGACGAGAGGGGAAGGGGGAAGTAAGGGGCAGGGGGAGGGGAAGATCGGGGGGAAGGAGGAGGCATGGAGAGGGAGGAGGAGGAGGCGGGGATGTCAGGGAGGGGGAGGAGGAAAGAAAGGAGGAGAAGCATTTTGACTTTTTATTAAGGGAGAAATTGTCAAAATAAAAAAATAAAAAAATAAAAATAATGACACACTTGTTGTAACTTACGGGGTGCCTTCCTCATTTTTTTTTTTTTTGTGTGGAAACATCCGTTCCCAAAAACTCGTCAAACCAAAAGGAAATTGGAGGGAGTTCAGTAGTCAGACCATTAAGATAAGGCGTTTTTGTTTCTGTGGTTTGCAATCTCAGTCCCTAAACCCCTAATTCCTCTCTCCTCTCTCTCTTCCCAGACCTCTCTCTATTGAGGTCTGAGAGATCAATTCTCCATCGATCTCTCAGTCCTCGGCCATGTCCGCTCTCCAAGCCTCTCTGCTCTGCCGCCCTTCCTATTTCCCTCTCCTCTTCCCTCCTCCCAAGCCCTCCCCATCGATCAGAGGAGCCGGCCACCTCTCCTCCGTCGCCCTCCGCTCTCACCGCCGCCTCGCCCTTTCCGCCTCCCGTGCGCTGTCTCATGATAGCCCCGATAAAGATCCAATCTTGGACCCTCGGAACCCTCAAAACTCCGACCTTTTCCAAGAAGCCGGCGTCGAGATCTCGAGGAGCGAGGAGCCGGCGGTGGCAGCGGTCGATGGAGTTGCGGAGGAGTCGTCTGTTGCGGCGGAGAGGCAGATAGAGAGCAGGCTGCCTCTGCTGGCGTTATTGACTGGGGTGTTGGAGAGCGTGAGGAGGGGATTTGATCGGTTGTCCATGTCAGAATGGTTGAGCTGGTGGCCGTTCCGGCAGGAGAAGAGGTTGGAGAGGTTGATAGCAGAGGCTGATGCTAACCCTAAGGATGCTGCCAAGCAGAGCGCCCTGCTTGCCGAGCTCAATAAGCACAGGTCCTGGTCCTTTTGCTTGGTTTCAACTTTCAATACATCCATTTTTAATTCAGTCAAATTTAGTAGATGAATGACAATTCTTTGTTAAATGGAAATTGTGCAATGAGCATGAAACATCTAATCAGATGGAATGTATATGTTTCTTTATTAACTCAAAGTTCAGTAGATATACAGCAACTCAATAAATGGAAATAGGGCATTGCGAATTAAATACCTAATTTAATCTAATAGTATTTATAGTTTAATGTATGTGTGTCTGTCTGAATCAAAGACGCAAACCTGCCAATAACAAACATGATACAAAAACTTTTAGTTTTCAAGATACATTTTGTGACAATATTTACCAGGCTTAATAATTCAGTCAAAACTCAGTTAGATAAACAGAAGATAAATAATTGAAAAATTAAAATAGTGCATTGCGAATTGAACTCCTAATTGGATGTAATGCAATTTCTGAATTAAAGCTGCCAACCTGCTGATGATCATGATTTCCAAGACAATTTGCCTTCCTACTACACATCACTGTATTCAACCATACCTGAAAAGATGGTAATTGGCAGTTATCTGTAAAACCACCCACCAAACATCAAAATTACATGTTATATTTTGAAATTGAAACAAACAAAATTAGATGGCAAACTCGAGATCATGGCCAGTAGAACATGTTTAAAGAATCATATTTAGAACATTGGTTAGACTGATTTGTGCAAACGGCTACAAACTCTGCTTTGAGTTTAATAACCATCGAGAAGCAGGAGACATTAGTAACATCTTCTGAATTAGGGTACTCATTGTTCCAAGTCTAACAATATTTGAGTGTCCATGTTTTCTGATGATTCAATGTTCCAAAGCTTTTTTCTTATGGAAACATCTGAGGTATTTCGTAGGCATGCCTATGGTGCACGTGGGTGTAATTTGTGCCATGTATGATTATGCTCTAGGTGCAATCTTCCATGTGCAATCTTCCATGTCCTAACTTTTATTATGGAAATAGTGCAATAACATACAGCATGAGATGAGAAAGATCAATGGTCATATGAAATGCTTAATTGTAGGTTTCAAACAACAAAGATTCAGTAGAAAGATTCCCCCCTTTTGACTGTAGGTTTCGAATGAAGATTACCGGCAATAGTGTAGAACTTAAATCATTTTATTATGCAAGGAAAGGATCCTTCCTCTCTTCTTAGTCCAATTTAATGGCCGGGGAGTTCGAAGTTTGTCATAATGTATATTGATGTAACTAATTACAATTCGAAAAGACATTGCTTAAAGTTTAAAGCTCATGTCTGTCTCAAAGAGCCTACCCTTATAAAGCTGATAGCGTTTCTGGAGGACATCAAGAATTTATGGAGACTCAGTACCATGATTATTATAACTTTGGTGCAGGGCAGCATATTTCTTGTTAAATTTATTTGACTTCTATGCAGGGAATGGTTTCCGTAATCATACATGATGCATAAAAGTCTTCTTTAACTGTCCCTTGAATTCTCCTTTACCAAAACTAAGCATAGATCTACTACATCACATAAATTTCTTATCAAGGAAGATACCATTGGCAGTGGCACCATGTAGATATAGGAAAGATATTCTGTCATTACTAAGGGTTTGGGAATCTGTCAGTATTTGGGTTTTGACTGAAATGAGCATTCATTGGGAATTCTTGGGTTTGAGTGGGAACCAATTCAAAATAAGGTCACTCTACTTCAGGGGTTTCCAAGTTAGAAGACTTAAAACCTAAAACAAAACCTTAACTTTCCAAATTAGTTGTCTAATCTTGACCCTTGATTCTAATTCTAAGGTGCTTGGATACAGAAGTTAAGGGGGACTCAAAGCCTAACTCCCCACCAAATACCCACCAACTCTTTTTGCTCCAAGGCCAGGGTTAAGAATATCCCCCTCCCTCCCACCCCCACCCCCCTTAAAAAAAGAAACACACAAATAATTCCACCAAAAGAGTGGAGTTATATGTTCCTTCCCATACTAGTGAAGTGACATGTAAATCCTTCCTTGTACCTATGAACTTCTATACCATTAACTATTCAATCACATGTATTTAATACCTCACGAGTCTACAATTACCTTGGATTGGGGGATACCACCACCGCTGCTTCTCTCTCTTTCTCTCAGAATGCATTATTGATATATTTTCAATTGGGTCATTGGACTTGAGTTGAGCTAAGTTGACAAATGTTAAACTAGGCACAACTGAGTTCAATTTTGGATCAATATCTTTTGGCTTACATTTCAAAACTGAAACCGCTAAAATTGAAAGTCTAGACTGATAACTAAGGTTGAAATCAAGTTATCACATTATAGGGTTTGCCTATCACATGATTCTAAAACAATAGTAGGCATTCCTGCAAGTAGGGTTTTTCTTAGTGGATACCTTATTCACAATATAATTAACCTCATCTTCTTGTAGAAATTCTCTCTCGATATGCTTGATTTTGAATTAGAGATGTTGAACTAGATCAATTATTGTTGACTATGACTATAACAACAACAACAACTAAGCCATTTGTCCCAAGTATTTGGGGTAGGCTACATGAACCAAAAGAGAATTACGTCAGATCGGGCACATGGATCAACTTTCTCCACTCATTCTTATCGAGCAATATGCCTTCACTAAGACCTTTAGCCTCTATATCTTGTCGTATTACCTCCATCCATATTTTCTTCGGTCTCCCCTGCGCTTTTTTAACTTGCCCTAAATTGATATGCTGTACTTGCCGAACTGGTGCATCTGTAGGTCCACGTCGCACATGACCAAACCATCGTAGGCGGTTTTCTCTCATCTTCTCTTGCATAGAGGCTACACCTATCCATTTAGTGCCAGTATATGAACCTAATCCTCCAAGTTAAATGCCAAGGTTACTGGTGATTATATTTCTATGTTTCTTTCAAGTTTTCTGTTTACACATTTGTTTATTTGGAGAATGCCAAATTTCTTCTTTCAAGTATATTGTAAACTCTGGTCCTTGATACAAATTCATAACTATGTTGCATACACACACACACACGGACACAACCTAGACACAACTTACTTACACGTGAATAATTCTAAGACACACATAAACGGGAGTTTTGGCTTCATCCTATATGTGTCCTATATGTATCTACCATGACACGAGTTTATGGTAGAAGTGTCTCAACGCCAGATTCAAAAATGCCTAAAATCATATTTTCAATCATCATATGTGCAAGTAATATGACTACAATCGCCTATAAGTTGATCTCTTATCATATTTCAACCTATATTTTTCCCTAGAATTTGGATTAGTTGCTGAACTGTAGTTCTGTTGCAAAGTTCTACAGTCATGTTAACATATATTTTTTCCATAATTTGCCTGTCTACTGCTGGTTTATGACCTCGTAGTACATGATGTATATAAACATTCATCTATTCTTGCAAGCTTTACTAAATACAGACACAACTTGCTGCCAAGATGCTTTTATTTTAATTTTTTGGGGGAAAAACTAACTACAGAGTTTTTGGATATTGTTACCATAAATATGACCATAACCATAACCATCAATCCTTGTAAGAACTATCTGTAAATCCTGATAATCAATAGTTCTTTTTAAGGGCAAAATAATATCTAGTGTCACACAATCCTTTTTCCTTGTGACTTCCAGATGATAATCATAAAGTTAGTTTTTAAACCAATTTTGCAGTCCTGAATCAGTTATTAGACGCTTTGAACAAAGAAGTCATGCTGTTGATAGTAAAGGAGTTGCAGAATATCTACGAGCTCTAGTCATCACCAATGCTCTTGCAGAATATCTTCCAGATGAGCATTCGGGGAAGCCTTCCAGTCTTCCGACATTGGTAGTGTTAAGTTTCCAAGTTCCTGTTGAATCATTTCATACCCTTGATTAAAATCCAAGGGCTTTGTATCTTTTTTTTTTTTTTTTTTTTCAATTACATAGGATTGTTCTATTTGTTTCTTTTCTTTATTGATGTTAATCATGTTACTAGTGTTGGCATACTATGCACATTGTTATCATGCTTGGGCATTTGACATCATTAGTCTCTTCCTTTGTTTTTGATTTTTGCTCCTTGTTCTTATTCTTCTTTGTTTTTTGAGTTTTAATTCTGTTTTCAGCATGTTATGACTGTGTTGGAAACCCGTTGCATGCAACTAGTTGGCTTTCTTGGGCCTTTAGGAAAAATGTGCCAAGGGGATGAAGTTTATCTATGATTTCAGCATGACTGCAATAGATTGTTTTACAAATTACAACAATGTATTCACTAAATCTAATATGAAGATTCTGCTTACTAGTTTTTGTCAAATGGGATGACTGGAGTTTGGAGAAGTCACGTTCTTAAAAATGCTAACTGTACTGCAAATACGGGATGCATTCTAAGTATTAGAGAGTGTATGTGGGGCCCACTTCCACTGAATTGCTTGCAGTACCACATGCCAGTCTTTGTTGTAGTCCCATATATTTGTACTACAATTAGCATTATTATTCTCAATAAAGGCTACTCTTTTGGTTCGTCTCAGACTCTCAGTAAGGGTTGGACACTAAAACCTGGACTACAATTAATATTAATCGAAAACAGCACTTTTTTTTCAAAAATTTACAGTGGACATGAAAAGGAGGTTCCACTCTTATTATGCCCTTCCCCGATCCTTCACCCATCATCACCACTTCCACCAACTTTTTTAACAAGCTGCAACGGAGTCGATTGCAGGAATGTGATTATGAAACTTAAATATGGGGCAAAATAAAGAATTTGGCCAGGCTCAGGCCCTTAATTTTTAGTCTAACATGACAGTTAAGCTGACTATCCAACGACCATTGTCCAGGTCTAAATAATACTATCTACATGGACCCTGGTTATGCGGGTTTGGCTCAAGCCATTCACTCAGCTCTTTCTCATATGAAAATCTTAATGATGATTTAATTTGACAGGAGATCTTAGAAGCTTCAGATAATTTCCATGGAGTGTTGCAAAACAATCATGAGTTTTTGTCGTGGGTTCTTTGTCTGATGATGACCCTTTGATGCTCAAGACAATATTAAACCTCAAAAAGAAAGACAATTGAGAATTAAAAGAAGTTACCTATGGTGAAGAGTTGGACCCTCGTCATAGGTAAGAAAAACTTGAAAGGCGGTCGGAGATATCCCATTGTGTCAGCATTATTAGCTATAAAACTTTCTGACTTCTCATTTTACTATAAGAAATTCTCAAGTAATTGAAGTATGAAACGTTGTATGAAACTAGTATCATGTGATAGGTCCTCCCTCAGTTTCATAATGAGCCAAGATCATAGAAAACATACATCATACATGAGACATGATCTGAACAAGTTGAGGGTGTTTGATGTAAAAACAGGAACGCAATCACCTTCGAATACAAATAAAAAGGAAAAAATTAGGGTTTATAAGAAATAAAATGAAAAAGAGAGATTAGAGTTGGAGAAAGAACCAGATAAGTTTGGGCTTCGCACCCCTTACGCGGGCTTCACACCCCAATCTCAAGAACCCAAGAGTTCTACAATTTTAACTGGAAAAGTTTTATTTAATCATTGTCTGTTTATTCATTGAGTTGAGCCTCTTTATATAGGCTTTTACAAAGTGAACTTCCCCATCACAACCGATGTGGGACTAAGTTTTATAATAAAAGAAAAGGCTAAACTCAAAAATAGACTAAGGCATAAAAAGATAATTAGTACTGGTGTGATGTCCCCATCATTTCCCCCGGGGTGGGAGAGAGTCGACCCTGTAGAGTGAGGACACCTCTCATGAAGCATCTCAATCGGGCCATGGTGGTGGCCGTGATAGTGATACTAATGCATCACATCGAGACCAAGGTGATGGAGGTGGAACTGGTCTCCGTGTCGGAGCGATAAAAGATAACAGCTTGATTAAGACACCAATAGCAGACGGAGACACGTCATCCATGATGAAAACTGAACATATTGCACTTTGCACCATAGGTACCCTGATCACTTGTGAGCCTGGCTCCTGCAGACATATCTGCAAGGGGTCGTACACCTCAGGCGATCTCAAAAAAAATGATACACTCATAGCTGCCGGTGGTACTAGCTTCAAAGTATGCTCCGCTAGAAGATCTACAAGGGTCTCAACAGGGAGACTTTCAACTTCCATAGGCTGTGGGGAAACCTCTTCTTGCTGTGACACCGACTCAGCAAAAACATCTGGTTTTGGTTCTGGCTTATCATAAACTTCTGGCTTTGGCTCTAGACCGTCATCAATTTTTGGCTCTGATTCTGGATTGTCAACAGCCTTTATCGCCTTGCTTTCTAGCATCTTAACCATGCCAGCGAGGATCTCCTTACATTCAGCAACCAAATCGCTGAATTGTGGTCCCTTGAGGTGTGGAGCATACCGGGCATGAAGAAGTTCTTGTAGGATAAGCCAATCTCGACAGTCGATATGATTGTCTTCCCACCACCAATAAGCTTCTCCAGCTAACTTCATTTGGGCATAACGACACTTCTGCGTAGGTGTCAAGGAGAAATACCTGAAGAAATTCTCAAGATGGTTTTCCCACTTTTCATATCCATCTTGATCATAAAAACCCTGAAAATACGGGAGAGCTATGTACATGTCCCTTTCAACCTCCTTTTCATCCCCATCAGTATAAATGTATTTGTCACAAAAGTAAAATCCCATGAATAAAACTCAATGCATAAAGATCAGAGGTTACTCAATAAATCGGTAGCTCGAATTGGACTCAATTGGGCTGAAGATGTGTCAGAACACTGATTCTCTGCTGCTGGGACAGTACTGGTGCCAAATACGAGCTCGTGGGGGTCAGATCTGTTGCTCAAGTGCTATGAAATCTTTGTAATGGCTTCGGGACTCAGTCACGAACCCAACGCTTTGAACAGAACTCAAAACGGACTCCGAACGGGTGAGAATCAGACTCTGGACTGGTTGGGGTGGAAGATGGGCGGTTACTGTTCACTGTGAACAGTAACCGGGTGAACAGTAATTACTGTTCACGGTGAACAGTAACTTTTTTTAAAATTCCTCTTTTTTTTCTCTTTTTCTTTTCTGTTCTGTTTTTTCCCCTTCTGTTTTTCTGTTTTTTTCTTTTCTGTTTTCTGTTTTTTTTCAGTTTTCTGTTTTTTTCTTTCTGTTTTTCTGTCTGTTTTTTTCTATTTTTTACTTTTTTTTTTTGCAAAGTAGATCTAAATAGATCTAAATCTAGATTTAGATCTAGATCTAACAATAATCAATTTTTTGCAAAGTAGATCTAGATTTAGAGATCCAGATCTAGATTTAGGATTTGGGGACGAGAAGAAATTCGAAGGGGATTGGGACCAAAGCTCTGATACCAAATTGATGTAAAAACCGGATCGCAATTACCTTCGAATACAAATAAAAGGAAAAAACTAGGGTTTATAAGAAATAAAATGAAAAAGAGAGATTAGGGTTGGAGAAAGAATCAGATAACTTTGGGCTTCACACCCCTTACGCGGGCTTCACACCCCAATCTCAAGAACCCAAGAGTTCTAAAATTTTAACTGGAAAAGTTTTATTTAATCATTGTCTGTTTATTCATTGAGTTGAGCCTCTTTATATAGGCTCTTACAAAGTGAACTTCCCCATCACAACCGATGTGGGACTAAGTTTTATAATAAAAGAAAAGGCTAAACTCAAAAATAGACTAAGGCATAAAAGATAATTAGTACTGGTGTGATGTCCCCATTAGTGTTGGTATGTCCAAATTGAATCCAAATTTATAATCGAATTCCATCATTCCAGTAGGATTCTGGGTCCCAATTTGCTAGTAAACATAATATCATTATACTTTTAAGTTTTAAGTTTCTATATGAAAAAACTTGTTAGGAAGGTCGAGACGATCCGTTCTAGATGTTCGGATAGTCGGATGCTCGCTCTTGAGCGTATTATATATTCTTACATAAAGACTAGTACCATCAATTACTCTATGGAGCCCATAATTATGCATTGATTTTGACAACCAAGAGACATCTATCGGACAACAACTACGATGCTTGATGTAAGGGTAGTTCTTTTTAGCACATATCCTCCATTGAAAATAATCAATTAAAAAAGGAAATTTATGCAGCCATCCTCAACGATATAGAAGAATAGAATCGAATCCAGTGCTTGATGAAGTGATAATACTTCACGAAATTTCGTGAGCTGTTGAACTCTAAAACTCTATAGCGCCCATGGGGGCAAAAGAATTACTAGTGTTACGTCCTCTTAATCATGAAGAGGAGACACAAAACCTTTAATTTCCAATGGACAAAGCTAGTGATGCTGGTTTTTAAGAAATCTTTATAGATTCTTGGTGGAGATGGTAGCAGATGTTGAAATTTGGATGGAAGTTTGGAGGATTTTTGAGGCGGCTTCTAAAGGAGGCGGAAGTTATGTCTTCCAAAGGATAGTTTGTGTGGCAACGACAATGGTAGAGGCAATGAGGGAGGAGAGGAAGAGGAGAGATCTGGGAGGAGAGGGGGATCGGCAAGTCTCGTCTATGTGGGGTTGGGATTATGGGCTTAACACATTTCTTCCACAAAAGACCATTGGAGTATGGAGAAGAGTTGAGAGGAGATGGTTCAAGCAATAAGAAATCCGCCACATCTTTATCCATATCTTAACATTTTTCGCCATCTTTACCAAGAATCTAGCTATGAAGATTTCCCAAAATCCAGCGCCCTTGATATATCAATTGGGAGATTGAAGGTTTGTGCGTCACACTCATGATCAAGAGGGAAGGGAAACACTTACTATTATTTTGCTCTAGTGAACACAATAAGGTCTAGGGTTCAGCAAATCACGGGTCTTCGTGAGGTATTGTTAGTCCAATAAGTGTTGGATTTGGATTTAAATTTTATTAATGTCGTTCAACCTGACTGCATAGATTCCATTTTCCAAGCGATTATCTTCAATGGAGGATTATGTCCTGATAAAGATTACCCTTACATCAGGCGTGACATCTATCATTTGCTGGATATCTTCCCAGTGGACAAAATGTGTATGAATGAACTCCATACAATAATTGATTATATTAATATTTAAATAAACATATACGATATGCTTGAGGGCGAGCAACTGGCTATTTGAGAATCTACAATTAAGCAGCTACAACCTTCTAAAAAGTTTTTTTCATATCTAGACTCAGAATTCTAACAGTATTGGGCTTCCTACCAAAGTAGGACTCTGGGTCCTACTGGAAGTTAGACTTTATTCAACTATCAGTTTGGACTCCATCTGAATAGACTAACTATAACACCCCGCTCCAGCGTGTACAAAAACGTTACTGTGACGTATATACGCAGCGCAGAAATACCCTTACATATATACGCTAAGCATCAGTACATGCATGAATCAGAGTACGAAAGTACGCGATGCATTATACATTCCAACATAAGAGTACATTACAAAGTTATCAAAGGATGTTACACAATATTATAAGATACATCATCAAGAGGCGCAAAATATGAATACAAGGAGATATACAAGTATGAACAATACAAAAGAAGCCCACGAGTTACAATAAGGAAACTCGAGCGCCGAGCAGGGGGCCTGGAAGGGAAAAGGATCCGGACGGTCTACCGCTGGTCCAATAGGCTACCGCTGCGCAACTCTAATCACATGAAGTCCATTACGGTCCAATCTCCGGGATCTGGACATGCATGTTCAGGGAGTCAGAAAGCTGCCCAATGCGGGGATGAGTGCCAAGTGGTGTGCATAGATAAGCACACGTGTATCGATAAATCTGAATTGAAAAGCGTGTATTGATAATCATATCGTGAGCACAAGCACATACGAGCAAGCAATGAGGTATTAAGTAAAGTAAATATAGCAAAATCAGTTGTACAAGCCCAAATTTTAGATCCGTGAGATCAGTACGTCGAAAGAATAATCCAAATAAGAAAATTCTCATATATATACTATATACCTCACGTCACCATAGCCTGAGTTCATACAACTCGAGTAGCCTCACAAACTAAGAAAATAACATAAAATTGATAAAATCGATTACGGGCAAAACCAGTTGTGCAAGCTCAGTTTACGACTTCATTAGACAAGTACGTCGAAGGAATAATCCAAATAAGGAAACTCTTATATATTTACCATATACCTCACGTCACCATAGCTCGAGTTCATACAACCTGAATTGCAAAACAACACGACACATATTAATTAGCATTTTAATTATTGTATCTAGGTATGTGTACTAGCGTCCCAACACGCATACATCCATATATGAGTGGGTTGAGGTTGGTTATTGGAAACTGATGAGAAAACCAACGGGTTATGTTTATAGTGGGTTCCGTGCATGTCCGGGACACGACCCAGGGTGTTCCGTCGCTGGTGTATGGAACCGGCCGCGAGGCCTAGGAAAGAGAAGGGTCTTATGGTATACCCATTCAGGAATGTGACAGGAGGTAAGGTCCCAACCTCAGAAATCTGGTGGCTTTCAGGTAAAACCGAAAGTTTTAGTTGCACAACATACCTAATACCACTGTAAACAACATCAATTGAAGTCCATCAATTTTCCCCTTATCAGATGTAGGTTGTCCTTTTTATAGTTTATGTGAACAATTATCAGCTTCCGGGAATAGCATGAGCATGCCAGGTACAGCTGTACATCAGGATATCAGTTATTACATTCTCGTAATGTGATAATCATGAGTCAAGTGTTATCACATCAGATGTCAGGTGATAACACATACACGTATCAGGGGATAACATACATGTGTTAAGTAATAGCATGCAAGTTTTAAGTAATAACATGCGGACGTCAGGTGTCAAGTGATAACATACATGTGTTAAGTGGTAACACGTCAAGTGATCCATAAAGCAAGTGTCAACACAATATATATTGTACTATCGAATTACACAATAGGGGAAAACGATACAGATAAGAGATCAGTACGAATACCGAAAAATATTATAGTTTCAAGAAAACAGTTTATGTAAAGGTTTTAAACTCTTCACAACCATCAAGAAAGAAAAATAATAAATTTATTTAATTATCCAGGCGGGTGCTTGGTCAAGCTGGAGCAAATCCTGGTCATGTCGGCATTACGCCAGGTACACGACAGAGCTTGGCTCATGGCAGAGTTAGCGTGCAGCTCTAAACATTAAAGCGTTCGACGAGGCTATCGCTCCCGGCGAAGTCACGATAATGTACAACTATCACTCACGGCAGAGCTACACTCACAGCGAAGCTAAACGCACATGGTGAAGTCACGTATGAACACCCTGCTAACATACGTGACGAAGCTACGCTCACGACGCAGTTAAACGCATGCGACGAGGCGGGAGTATGAACGCCATGCCATCCTACGCAGCGAAGCTATGCTCGAATGATAGCTGTAAAGTGCAAGTTAGCTGTAAAGCGTTGAGCGCTAAGTTCGCCTCCTGGCGGAGCTAGTATAGAACCCGAAGATTAAGCCCGAAAGCTAAGTAGGCACTTGCAGAAATGTTAGTATGAAAACACACACATCTAAATAGATAACAAGTAGACTATCCGTAGGGCGGTGGAAACCCGAGATCGGCAAGGTATAAATAAAGTTAGTGAATAAACAAGCGAACTCAAGCGGAGCTAAGTAAGGCTAGAGCGAAGCTAGCATACAACTCTAAACACTATCACGCTCGGTGTAGTTACCACTCGCTGCGAGGTTAAACGCACACTGTGAAGCCACATATGAATGTTCAGCTAGCACACATGACGAAGCTATGCTCGCAGTGTAACTACGCTCGGACGGAGTTAGCGGCAAATTGCTGAGCGCTAGCTCGCCTACCAGGCGAAGCATGAGAGACTCGAAGGGTCTAAGGGCGACCACGAAAGGTCAGCAAATATGAGAGGCCGGAGGCCAAATGTAGCCCGGAGGCTGAATATGTACCTGCATAAGTGTTAGTACCAAACACACGCATACAAATAGGTAATAACTAGACTATCTGTAGAGTGGTGAAGCTGGAAGCCGAGTGTAGTGAGCCCGGAGGCTAAATGTAGCTCAGAGGCTAAGTAGAGAGCGTGGAGGCTAAACGACTACGAAGGGTCGGCCATACATTATAATAAAGTAGTATCATAGGTAGGGTATATGTACAAGTATTGAGCTACTATACTTATACAGTCCTAGGCACTCAGCCGCATACATATACAGGTACACAATT